>NNCF01126330.1:1396937-1462980 GCA_002313205.1 Laupala kohalensis | reverse complement strand
GGGGGGGGGGGGGGGGTGGATGGAGGAAATGGCTGGAACGGAAGAGGTCGGCAGCAGCGGACTGAATTAGAAGCGATGGCGGATCGGATCTCATGAAGAAATGCTAGGGGGAAAATAAAAATTCCTTTTATTTATTCCTTACTTTACGGCGTTCACCATTAGCTGCTCTCAGTGTGCACTGAGCTCCATTTTGTTCCATGTGACAGAGAAGTTGCACCAGTGCGGGGATATGGTTTTATCTACTTATCCATATTGATGCACTTTCCGTACATTGAGAGCAAGCGGGCTTGTTCTGAAAATTTACTCAGCGGAGGGTCTGCACTGAGCATTGTTGAGGTTAGGTTAGTCTATGAGATACTGCCTTCGCCTGGAAGCTCCTTAGTTGATGAGCAAGAGTTGTATCTCAAAATAGTTGTTGATATTGAAAAAGAATTATTAAGATGTTGGATTTCGTATCGTTAATTCGATTATATTGTGAGGAACAATTAATATTGCATTATATACTCGTGAAAAGTTTATTTTACATACATAATTGTTTACATTAAATTAATATAGTTTCGTCAACGTTTTGGCTAACTATGGTCATACCCGAATGCATGCGACGTGCAGCGAAGATGTTCCTTTTACTTTCCACACACTCCCGGTGCAGTGGGGAACTCGCGCGGACCAATGACGTATTTGTCCCAGGCTAGTGGACATTCAGAGCAGTAAATGGAAAACTATATTAGATTGTGTATCAAAATGTTATGATGACAAGTATAACATTTCCTGAGTTCCATCGATTTCACACCTGCCTTAAACAACGTTCATATAAGGAATTTTGCTCTTATATTCGTAATTGCTTTCTTTGTCAAGTCGTATGGCTTCTCTAGGTGCAGGGGAATGCGATCTACTGTGAATATTACTTTGCTAATGTACATTTGTAATTAGCAGTTTTCATTTAACATTTTATATTTCCTTCTTGTTTCTGTAATTTATGGCTAAATTGTACATATCTAAAACATTATTGTAAAGATTCCTTCCAAAACTTCTTCCCCGTCCCAACAAATGGCATTCCCGTGATGTGTGTTGTGTAATGTCATTTCATTCACTGCATATACGTAAACTTGAATTGATCTCACCTATTCTTTGCGACTGTACGGACTCGAATACTGGCGAGGATGAGGACAAAATAAAGGAAATTTGTGTCTTAACACACTTCAGCACTCACATTTATGAGTTTTGTAAGAGCTAACGTCCAAGGGAAAGTAATAATATGATATATACTTCTAATGTTATTAGTGGTTTCTGACTTTACTGATTTGATTTCTTCGTCTACGCTGAAGAATGTGTTCCCTTTTACAGGACATAATTCTTTCAGAGATGTTATTTTCGAGATAACATTTTGATATAACACATTACTTCCTCATTTACGCAGTATCTCCTAAGAAAGTTCTAACAGTGAAAATTGCGAGGTCTTAATAGAAATATCTGTCGTGGGGACTTGATACCAGAAATGTTTTTTTCAGGATTCCCATAATTATAATAAGATTATAAGTAGGGCATATGTCCGTCCGTCCAAATGTGCACAACAACTCAGGCTAAATGAGTAAATTTCGTTTTGAGTCAATTTCATTAACATTTCGTATCTTGAAAGGTATCCGCTAGATGTCAAAGCTCTAAATATAACTGCAATCTGAAGGGAGCTCCACATGAATAACCCACTATTCATGTATTTCCCAAAAATTCAACATAAATAAAATTGTGTACAGAAAGATAGAATGTTTTAAATCCGTATAAGACAATCTTTGGTATTTTATAGACACAGTAAAATAATCGCTCGTCTACAATCCCACATCCGTCAAGACATCTATATATCATTTATCAATGTCGACGCACTAAACACACGGACCATTCCACGTCAAATCATCACAGTTTCAATAGATTTTTTACATCATATTTGGATAAAAATTTGCATGGAGGTAGCCATTGTACCAAATATTGTGGTAAAATTATAAACCATTAGGACGTTACAACTATGTCAAGAGTAAACAAAACACCCAAAAACGACTGAACACAAATTGTTTAAATTGCTCTGGAGGCTCTCATAATTGAGATACAGAGACAAAAGTTGTGTCATTTCACATCTCATTTAATGATCTTTATTATGATATGCTACATGAAATTGGTCAAGTTGGAAACCAATATTACCTTGTTCAAAATCAAAATATTGATATTTAATATATTCAGAAGACGCCTTTCTGAAAAATATTCAAATTAACACAAGGAATAGTTGATATCCTTGTAAATCTGGTAAAATTTAAGCTTGGGACGAAAATGGGTTCAGTGTTAAGATATTAAAAGAATGTGTTTTCCTTACCAATGGTAAGGTTTAGGGCTCGTGCAGTTTTGACAATGAATGACCCGTGTACAGTTATGGATTTAAAGATATAAAGAGGGAGGTAAAATAGTTCGGTGAACCAGTAATTAACTCCTGATACGGAATGCAACTATATAATATATGAATTACGATATTATTTCACTTTATATATTTAAAGTAGAGGAAAATATCTACTTTATTTAAAAATACTTATTAGTGAAGTCTTCCAACCATAAATGTGAAATTATGTGCAATGGTATTGCACAGGAGTTTTCATTTCAAATTTAATGATACCTTTCATCCATTCGAAAACAGAAATACTAAAGAAAGGTCAATAATTATTTTTTGTCTCTCGGAAGAAGGTGAATTAAATGTGTTGAAAAGTGAGCAATGTAAATGGTAAACCGACTAATTAAACAATTCTCAGTGCCATTCTGTACATTACTGATTTAAATTGAAACTAAATTTTTTAGAAGTAATAGTCTAACATTAGTGTCGAATTGGAAAGTAAACGTGATTGTTTATTCATTATTGGTTTCCATTTTTTTTCTTTTCTTTTAGTGTTTGTCGTACAATATTATTTTGACGTCGAATGTAGAAATCAAATATGTTTGCTTGCATTATATCGAGTTCTCGCTCGTCCTATGTACATATGTCTCCACGTGTTTTCATTCTGATTGCTGTTATTCATGGGTAAAGTAACAATAGACGTCAATTTAGTTTATTTGTGAAATATTGTAACTTTTTGTAAACAAAGCGTCTTACGTTGCGTTATTTTAAATCTAATTAGTAGTTATTATAAATCAATTTTAATTGCTTTAAAAAAGTAGGAAAATTATTTCTTGCTCTTAAT
The DNA here is from genome assembly GCA_002313205.1 of Laupala kohalensis. Lineage (NCBI taxonomy): Eukaryota > Metazoa > Arthropoda > Insecta > Orthoptera > Trigonidiidae > Laupala > Laupala kohalensis. The sequence goes on along the minus strand of NNCF01126330.1, from coordinate 1,459,768 downwards.
GCAGCTATTTGATTAAAATAGCCGATTTCCCAAAACAATTTAGGATATGATATATTAAGTTAAGGCCACAATAAATACATAAATCATCAGATCGACAAAGTTTCGACTTTGTCATCTTCAGAGCTGTACGCTCACTCACATCAAGGTTTTTAAAACGAAACAAAAAATATGTGGTAAAAAATTAACTAAAAACGCATTAAATAATAATTCCAGAGTGATCACATATATATTTGCTACATACCTCTCTGTAACCATAATTGAACCTCCTAATTAAAAAAAAAAATCATTTCAACCACTTATCCCAAAACATTATGGTGTAGTACATATACCAGCACTTACAAGTTTAGGTGACTTGACAATATGATATATCCTTATTAAAACACGTGGTCAAGAATTTCTACTGATTAATTTAGAAAGCTTTAAAATCTTTATTCACTTTAATCATTCAGAAGGAGTGAAATATCAGTTAATATTTCAGGGTAGGTTATTGGTATGACGTAGATAAAACAATTGAAAATCGTTTTAATAGTTGAACAATACTCCCAATTCTTTTAATTGTTATTTCTTTTAATAGAAAATAGAATATTATAATAAAATATTTAAATAGTAGCTCTTAACAAGCGGTAAGTGACATCGTATAGAACTAAAATCTTTTGAATGAATGTCGTAACTGAACGTTCTTATTTTCATTCTCAGGTCTAGTTCGTAGAAGTGGTTTACTATTACCTGGAAAACATGGTCAATTAAAGATATTTAACATAATTTATGAACTTTATTTTAAATTATACGACGTAAAAACAGCAATAGTAATTTTAGTTACTTCTTTAGGAAATATTAAAGTACTACTAGCGTAAGTAGAGTTAAATGACAAAATTTATTTTCGGCGTAACATGTACTTACTGTAATTTCAACTTAAAAACCTACATCACTGACATTTTAAATGAAATAATTGCAATTATAATTAAAAACAAAATACATTGCGTATTATGCAGGATACTCTTATTTTAAACAAATTACCAACTTTTAAATCATGAAAGTGATGAAAGTTTACTTTGATTTGTAGTAAATTTTTCGTAATATTTTACATCACTCTTATCTATAGGTCACCGGACGCTTGAGAAAAGCTATTTAAATTTTTTTGAGGTGAGATGCATAAATCACGAAACCTTTGTGCTCGACCGCCATGTTTGTTTGTGTTTGGCCGCCATGATGCATTTCAAACGAGTCAAGCGAGTTCCTGAATATTGTTTGTACTATCTTATTAACTGATAGTTACAAATGAAATCATGTTGTTTTTTTCTACGTTATTATACATATTGTCGTGAGTAAAATAAAGAAAACACTTATACATCTCAATGATTTGACTAACGGTGGAGTGCAGGTCGCACCTTCGCAGAATTCATCCGAAACGAATACACGTTCCCACGCATTGTTCGCCACAAGAAGCAATGGAGAGACAGATGGTTATGAAGATGTGGTTCGGAAAGTGACCTAAGCGGCCCTAGCACATAGCAAGCAGATCCCGCAGTGCGTGTGTTGCATTCTGGGATTCCTATGAGTACGTGTGCCGTGTATTGCGAGAAGTCAACCTACTGCGGGACTCTCCACATTCATATACATCCCAAACATTCCGGGTGAGATGTTGAATCTTGGTATACATTTGCTAATCTGTGTGGTTAGTGTAATGCTGAGAATAAATAAGAATTATTCATTTTACTTTACCTACACTTTTAATAAATTTATTTTTATTCTAAGAAAATCGTTGTCCTTGAAACAACGTACTATTTACCTTAAGTTTAACAACAATCCCATATTAAATGCTTCCAACATTAATACTCGTATGCAGACATTAAGTTCGTGTTTTAAAATTGGAAATATAACTTTACTATTTTCACGGTTCATTAGTACCTGAAGAATCCTTCTATATAATTGATTTTAAACTTAAATATTTTGATGATCTGGGTTATAAAAAATTAAGTATAATTTGATTTTGATTAAAATTATAAAATACTTTTAACAGTATTATTCCTTGAGTTATCTCTTACCTAATGAGCAACAAATTATAAACATATAAAAACTCTTTTGAAGAGGATGTTTTTATTCCTTCCAACATATGATCGGTATAAATAAATATTTGATTCATAGCGAAAAAAGAAGGAGTTAAAAATTGCCTCAGACCTCTTATCGTAGTACGACGTAAGCGTAGTCCGAAATGCAGATGACGATACATCTTGTAATGTGTATCAAACCGAATCGATGTTATTTATATTAAATATACGAAAATACTGGAAAATACGTCTGCCACTTGAACCTGAGCCAAAGAACGAGATCGTGTTAATTGGATGTAAGTTAATTGGAAATAAGTTTAATGATTTGAAAAAACGTAACAAGATAAACGAAGCAGCAATACTGCAGAAAAGTAAATGTCTTCCCGAAGAAAGGCCAGGTTCAGACCAATATCAGTTTATAATCAAATCGAGTAAGATAAAATCTATAATTATTCTGTAAGATCATATATTAACACAACTAAGTTAATAGCTCGTTAAAATTATGTAACAACACAGTATTATGTTTCTCTTGCTTTAAGTGAGTATTCAAATTTTCTCCTACAAAAAACATTCCTCATCAAACTGTTAAGAAATATTTTACGAACAGGTGTGATTCTTAACACTCACTTCACTACCCTTTAGCAAAACTGAAGATAAGTCATGTATAAATTTAGTCTAGTCATTCTATTATTGCTTAGCCGAAAAAGAGGAAAAAACAAATCTTAAGCCCCATCGGCTCTCGCTAGTTTTTAATATAACTGTGACCACCTGCCAGTGTCAATTTATTCTCCAACTATGAATATATTTTGATCACCATTTAAGATGCACAAGAAAGATGGACTGCTATGTGAGGTCACAAAAGTCGGCGTGCAGCCATAATTGAACCAAAGTCTATTAGGGTTCCGTTGGCTTTCTGCCCGTCGTAATTGTCGACACGCCAGTTTCGAAATGCATAACAGCGCATGCCAAATTCGAAGTGTTGTCTCTTGATAATTAATGTCCATATTTATAGTAGGCTCGAAAGTGAAACAGACTAGTTAACACGTTGATGGCAGTGAACTAAGGAATCTAATGAATAGTGAGAGTCGATGTTTGGTGGTATCGGGAAATGAAAAATTGAAAATACTATCTTTCTATAATGTGAAGCGATAAAAAAAGCATGCAAATACAAACAGGCAAAATATTTGAAAATTCAAATCTTCTATATGATATATTCAGAACACATTCAGTTTCCATTAATATTCCTTCAATAAATATTTACGTACACGTAATGGAATTTCATTAAAAGATATTGATTTTGTACATTCAGAGGCATTAAGTTTTTGTATTTTCATGAACGTTGGAGAACTCATGCGTACATAAATATGAATAATAATATTAAAATATACTTTAAAAGCACATTATTTCCCATAACAATAAACAATGCAACGTCTCTTAATATTAAAATTAAAACTAATCACAAAAAATAAATCAGAGAAATTTGTCTGAAAAAATATTCACGATTTTGTTATAAAATTGCAAACTGTGTCTTTATTCGAAACCAAGAGAAAATTATACCCACTTTTCCAATGCGAGGTAAACCTAAAAAAATATATGTTTGAAATGAAAATTACCAAAATTCCTTCAGGAATATCGTTGTTGTTTTTTTGCTACCAAGGATTTTCCTATTCTCAATGAAAATTATAGATCGTCTACACCAAAGAGCATTTGAAGAATGCAAGACAAATTTCCATACTAATCAAGTCATTAAGCAGGAAAATTACAAAAATTGCGTAAAGTAAAATAACAATAATATTAAATCAATTAAAGAAATAGTTTTACTCATAGAAGTACTAAGTAACAAAATAAATAATTCCACATTGGAGGCTGTCAAAAAAGAGATAAGAAAAAATTACAATTATTAACCCCCCTCCCCCAGGTTTATTCACATATAACGATACCTGGAACTCCTCTTATAATTACTAAACTCTAACGCTAGCTGCAACGAACATTGAGTGGAGTCATTTGTGGTTCCGCAGTTTGTAAAAGATTTATGGACAATGTGAACAAACCTTTACTGATATGTTTTACATAAGTTCACTGGATGTTAGTTATAAAATTTCAAAAACTTTAAAATTGATTAGAATGGACCTAATAACACAAGTATGTGCTTATAATAAGACAACTCTTCTTGTATTTAACTATTGTGTGAAAGAAAAAATTATGAATAGTACGTACTATTGTTCATGTATTAATGTAACTCAAATTTGTACATTAATTTTAGCAACCCTGAAGATGATGCTGATCGGTTTCGAAACGTTGGTTTGAATTTCCCGTGAATGTTAATAAAGTGATGTTTATACAAATTGATTGTCTGTAATAATTACCGCATAATCCATTTATATAACTATAATAAGACAATCATCAGTTAAATAATTTTATTGAGAAACATTTTTGTTTCTTTTCAGAAACCTCTGAGAGAAGTTCTATCACACTGACTTAATTATTCTTTCGTCGTAGCTCTCTCTCACTGAGTGGTGCAATACATGGATTACAGTGACAAATGTCAAGGTTAAAAAGCGCCATATATGTTAAAAATACGTTAAGAACGGTCCAAAAACATACCCTACAAAATTTAGTTAGGTAACACCGAGGTTAACGCCCCCTTAACTAACATGCAGCGCAATGATAAAAAAACCCTCAAGTACATCCAGGATGTGCTACGTTGTTTATGACATTACTAACTGATTACCCGCAGTAGCCCGGGTTTTTTTTCTTAGAATAATCTAATTTCATTCAGGACAAAATAAAATCTATCCATATAGTAAGATTAAAATACGTTTACTTACTGGTTTTTAAAAACATATGTACAACATAATAATTTTTCAAATTCATAATAATAAAAATTTAATACAAAACGTGAATATATACAGCATTTTGCGGGATCCCCGCGGTCAAATTTACGCTTCCGAGGCGTGACGCGACTGCCCCATTTCATAACAATTTTTGTAAATACTATTCGTCGATATTTTATGACTTAAAGACGTTTTCTAAAACAAAACAAGTAACTCATTAAATTTGATGACGATTGATTCTTTCCTTCATAATTTACAGTATTTTAACACTTCTATTTTTAATAGCGTTCCATCGATAATTTAGGTTAATTTTGTTGACAGACGTATGCTGTTGCGGACTTTTTGAGGTGAATAATATCGCGAATCATAGTGTCTCCCATCTTCAACCGTTAAGGCAGCGAATGTGAATATAACTCTCTTTCCCAATTTCATCGACATTTATTGTCAAAAACCATTTCTATCTTTCTTACCACATATTTTTAAAATAAAAGTTAACCTATATTCATCCTGGACATATAAACTATCTCTTTGCCAAGTTTCATCACGATTGGTCCAGTGGTTCTTTGCTGACAGACAGACTCATTTTCTCGTTACGCATTTGTATATTAGTATGGATGTATTATCTTAATTATCATTTAACTGTTTTACTTCTAAGATAAATTAATAATAGTTCCCTCACGTTGGCAGAGAATAAGTAATAAAACTGTGCGGACCATGTCCTCGTGGAAAAGACTCATCACTTCCCATCACATAGGTCTTCCTCCTTCGCTATTCAACCTTGGCCATTCAAATTGAGTGTCTCGCTCTGTCGCCTTCACTTGGACTTCGCGACGCGCCTCGACTCTCTTGCACGCCACCGCCGCGCCGCTGCGCACTGGGGCGATCTTAATCGAAGCGCCCGGAACGACTTTAATCAATTTGAGCACAACCTGACTTGACACGCGGAGACAAGATAGGAGATCTGGCGGGGAAAAGACAAGTGAGTGGCAGTGGATATCTCGAAGAGGAATTGGGAAGAGGGGATAAGGGAGAGGATGTGTGGAGGATAACGTTGGGGCAGCGGAAGGAGGACAGGGAGAAGACAGAAGGTGACGGGGTGACGAGGTGGAAATTAAGAGGAAGATGCGGCGGTGTCTTAAAGCAGACGGAAAGGGGTCGTTGACCGTGGGAATTTTTGAGGGGGATTATTTTTATTGCGGGGTGGGGGGCATAGGAAAGCATGTTGTGTGGGAGAGGAGGGTGAAAGTGTTGGAAAGATAGGGGTACAAGACCACGATGTTACACGAGTAGGTGGGTAGTATGAAGAGAAATTTAGCACTGGGGCTGATTCAAACACCAAGTAGAGCATGGATATCCCAAAACTAGTCCCCTTAAAATTAAAAATTAACATCGTGTGGCATAGCAACTGAGAACAAACAAAACGAAAATGTATTCCTCATCTCCGATTCAGTAGTGCACGCGTTTTCGTTCCCTACCCTCTCTTCAGTAAAAAACACGAGTTGAATCCTCCATTCCGCCGATTTGGGAGTGATTTTAGAGTAGAGTTCCCTTCACCTCCCCCCAACTTGTACGTCTCCTGACGAAAATTTAGAGATCGCGTAGTTTATGGGCTAGGAGGGAAGTGAAATGTCACACTTCTCTCCCAATACGCCTCGTTTACATCTGTCTCACTACCCACCGAGTGTGAGGGTGATGAGCGAGATGTAATAATACTCTCTTTCTATCAGATGCTTCACAGATCTCTCACAGTTCTCTCACACTCCACTGGGTGTGAGTTTTTACTCTACGTTCACACTTCCTTCACACCCCATCGTGTGTTCTCATTTCGATGTGTTAATTTACACTTTACTCGCACTCCACGAACCTAACTCTCGCGCTTCGGTCGCATTTTTCTCCTACTTCGTCGACTGTACATGACGTGTGATTTTACACTCCATATTTTCGCCGGNATATATATATATATATATATATATATATATATATATATATATATATATATATAAGTTTATGCATAGTACCAAGACCATAGATAGATAAGTTTCTGTCAACATTTGAAGAGCACTTTGCCGACGGAGATTACTTCGATATTTCGTTCACCCCAAGTAACGAATCGAACTTCACTCATTCCCTCATTGTTAACTGACGAACAGAAGGTTGGCCGCTGTTGTCAGATCTTATGCATCCATGGCATGGTATAGTACCATACCTTCTGTTTCCGACGCCATATGAGGTGAGAGGTCTTTTATATCGCACTGTCTGACAACACACACACACACGTTGTTTTGGAATAGACTAAGTCGTTGGACCTTTTGTATTTTCATTTTCTCGCCCCGACGCTACGTGAAGCTTCGTTGTTCGCACATGATTAATAACGGAAGAAACTATGCTGGACGGACACGAAAGAATTATGTGCTTGTTGATTTCCGCGCACAAATATATTTATTTTGAATACGATGAATAATGCATCAGAGCTGCGAGAGGGGAAGCAGCGGGTGGTGGGGGAAGTTGGAGAGGATGGCTCTGTGCTGTGGACTGACCAACAGGACGATGGACGGTTGGTTGGTGCAGTTGGTTGTGTTTACAAGATTGTGCATTCGAGCGCATTAGAATATCTGACGAAAAATATTCCATATCACCTTACTTAAGGTATCTTTGTAAATGAAGGGAAGTTGAGTAAGTGTGAAGAAAATTGAAATTCTGCTTAATTTTAATTTAGTTTATACTTAACACTTTATACTTTAGTTTATATTCATTTTCATTTTTTTCCTGTCTCTTTTTTCTTGATAGGCCTACAATAATAACAACTTGCTTTATGTACGTTTGTCTTATTTTCAGTTCTACATGTTTTTTGTTAATTTTAATGTAAAAATTCTATATATTTGCAATGAAATTCTTTTGCTGTGTACTGGACGACAGTCCTGTTGTAGTGAATGAACCGATATATTTCTCCCGGTTTCATGACTACAGAATATATACGGGGAGGGGAAAAAAAAGAACATGCATCATTGACATTCATAGTAGAATAGCATTCGTTCAGGAAACATTTGCTTTATTAAGGGAGTTATACAAGACATTTTGTTTGATTCTAGGGACATTGAAACGATTTAATATATTTCGTACTTTTAATTGATATATTTTTTTCGTTTACTTTCTAACACAAGGCAGTTTGTACCCAATAAAAGAGTTGGTAAATCTCAATCATTGTACATTCCCAATCGTCGCTGTAAAGGAGATTAAGACAATAAATTTACCATTTAAACGTCACTTATTTAAGCCCATGAATTTCCGAAACCTACGAAGATAATGCTGAAATAATCGCCTCCTACATACTGAGACATCTATTTAAAAACTTCGATGGTATTGTCGTCAACCATATTGATAGAAAATGAAATACGCGAAGCAAGCAAGTTTGCTTCCCAAGTGTGAAGATCGCACGGAGTAGTGCATTGTTAGTTGTATCTTTGATCATAAGGAATACAAACTTGTTCGTCTGCTACAAAATAGCTAGTTGACCTTGCACATTCATTCCCGATGTCGCAATGTTCCATCGATACGAAAAAGTAACTCTTCTACTAAATGAATACGTCTGTCTTTGTTTCATTCATTTGAGGTCTTTTCTATACTTCCATTCAAATCTTTGTAGAGCATTCATGTACGTGATACAAAGAATGACTCGAACAAATATTTCAAGACAATATTTTGTTCATAAAGGAAAAGTTTGTCACAAAAGAAAAAAAATTAATTTCACTTTATTTGTGTATCATAATATTAAAATATTTTATGCTGAAAAATACATCATATTAATATGGTTGATGAGTGTTTGGAACAAATTGTTTTATATTTTAAATTTTTTTTCGAATGTTTCTGTTTAAAGCTAATACATAATTATTGTTCCAATTTAGTACGGTAATAGCATAATAAGAATCATTTATTTAAATGAGAATTTTATTATACATTTATGATTTTCGAATGCATGCATTTCGAAACGTAAAGGGTATAAGCAAAAAAATGTATACAAACATTGTAGAAAATTTTATAAGCTTTTATTTTTATTCACCATATTTTTATTGCAACTTACTCGAGAATTGGCAAACAAGAAAAAGAAAAGAAGGTCCTCTCCACCTTCTTTCAACCCTTTCCCGTCACTCTGATAGAAGTGGGGATTTATTTCGTTCACCTCCTGACAACCCAACTCTCATTCTCGACGAAAATTTACACATTCTTCAACGCTCTCCACACCTTATTTTAGAACATTCGTTGACTGGACTACGTATAAATTCTGATAGATGACACCAGGTTAACCTTAAAATTATAGTTCAAACATAAATCCTAAAAAATATGCATATACAAAATCTTCAAAACTATGCATGTACATGCGCTATTAAATTACATTCAAATGGTCCCACAAGTTTAAAAATGGTAGAAATCGATTCCCCAAAGCCATAGAAAGTCAGGAAAAAAATATTTTAGATTTGCAGAATCCGAGCCCTGATCTTTATGATTCAACTATAATTTAAATTATTAATGAGGTTTAATTAAATAAATAATGAATGACTTACAACCTCTTTTCGACGAATAATATATATTTTATGAAAAGAGCTCACACAGTTTCCAAATCTTAAACCTTCGTTTTACGATGTCGCCAGGTGATCAAATAATAACGACATATAACAAGAAACATAACAACCAAACAACATGATTGAACATGATATGTTTCTTGTTATAATTTGTTATTATTTTTTAACATCTCAGGAATACTTAAAACGAAGTCGAAAAGTTGTGAGCTCTTTTCACAAAATATATATTATTCGTCCAAAAAAGTTCGTAAGTCTTACATTTTTTAATTATATTATATTATGGACGATAATTGTAGTAGAATTAACGAGGTTGGTTCAATATTTTTTAAGTACGATGGATTTTAGGTGGTGACATTTTTATGTCATAATTAGAGTACGCGTACTACAGAAATGATCCCATGAAGTATTATGTACTATGGTTTGTATTTTATGGAAACGTGTACCGCATTTTATATTAATTTGATAGATTATCGTTAAAGCAGAAAATAAATGAGGAAAGCTATTCTAGCGATGCAGAGAAAAACTAATTGAGGAGCACGCGCCGTGAATAACCGTGACGTTTTTCAGACTGATGTGGCTTCGTACTGATGCGGGTGGTTTCATTGCTAGTGACAGCGACATTCTGTTTCCTGCCCAAAGCTGTACAAACACACAGATTTTGATCTTCTTTGAACTAGAGTTTGTTTTCTTTCCCCGAGTCCAACACTTACTTTATGTCGAGGGACCTGTAATAAGTGAAATATGTTTTCATTTAAGAAGAAACGCTGCTCTATAGTATAACCATAATACGTGCATAAAATTTAACAATAATTTAATTGGAAAACCATTTTATTGATACAATTTAAAAAGTATAAAAATGTGTATCCAAAATTGGGAATCCAGTAATTTTATGTCTTTATTATTCTCATCTACGATTCTAAATGTACTCTTAAATGAGTTTAGAGTTATAAGAGCAGTTGTGAACTCCGTATGACCAAGTGCAGGACAATAAACAGATTTACTCTCCGGAAGCAAGCAAGGGACGATCTCATCAATTCCGATCAAGGGCTCTAAGGTCCCTAATTTATCATTTCCGCACACACATAATAAAAGAATGAAAATAGAAAGCTACGTGTTATAATATCAACAGAATGCCAACAAATTTGTATTTAATAAAACACAATTATTCTCTTACACAAGTATGTGTTACTATCACACTATATATAATTCGGAAAGTATTGTTATAATTCGTAACTATTAAAGTATTTGTAAGTAAGAGATTAATTCCTACAATAGACTGTCGCCCCTACGCAAGTAACTAGAGAGTCTGAAATATATTCAAATATTTATTTAATGGAACACTTCCGCAACAAAACTATTGAAGAATTCCAGTACAAAGTCCGGGGCGGTACTCATGATGCCAAAAACCGGTCATGTACGCCTGCCAATGAAGTGCGTTTGCTATCTGCAAGTGAACTATTTTGGATTGTTTAAACAATACAAATATAACGTGGTAAAAGTACATGAATACCGTTATAATAATAAATTAATCATTCATCAAGATGTCTCTAAATGATGAGTTTAAAGACAAACAACTCTCATAGAGCGACATGTGTCTTCAAGGTAAAGGTATAGATGAACGCCATTTTCAACACTGTCACCATCCTTAATGCATATAACATCTAACTATATATCAGTGAATCCTTACAACAAATTTACACGATTAAAAATATTAATATTTTTTTTCCTGGCGAAATTTTAATAATTGATCCAAGGAAGCTACTATAAAACAAGTAACATATGCAGTCTAATATGCAATAAGATCAATTACCAAACAAATTCAACGTTTATGCAGGTGTAATGTTACATAGGTGTGAGAATATAGCTAAACTTCAAAAGTCTGGGAGAATGAACTGACTTTTTTGCAATTGTTATACATCCACCTGAGCCCTACACAATTTCCTTTGAAATATATCATGAGACCGCTATGGAGTAGTGAGTCCTGTATTTGACACACATATTAAAATTTGCATTGGATATACAATTGTCCTGTGTATACAATTTCTAGTAGCAATGAGATCAATAAATATTTTTACCTAGTCATGACTAGTCTCAAATGAGATCCGCTATCGGATGCAAATATGAGTCGTGACATGCCGTAAATAGCGCGTAATTCTTATCGTGCCAGGTGTAGTACGAGTTTTGGAATCATTAATACTAATCATGTTCGAATTACATATATTTAAAAAATAAGATTGTCCCACTTTAGTCTGAGTATTCTGAATTTTTTGCGTAAATTATTGCAATTGTGTAGATATACTTTGTTGATTAATTTTGTACGTGTTAATATTTTATGTTTTCCCCAACTAAATTATGCATAACTAATAACTTCGAAAAACATCCAGATCAATTTTCTTCCCAAATTCCTCTACGAAATTATACTCATTTTCATGTTATAAAAGGTTTAAATTAGAATTATAACGTTTATTAATCTCTGTATATTCTTCACAAAAAAAGTGAACCTGGGTTCACTTGCTAATAAGCTAAACCTACCAACCTCAACGAAATCTTTATAATGTTTTCCAGGAGATGTTATTTATTGGTAAATGAATCGGACACTAGGAATGAGTAAGTTCTATAAACATTTAAGCTATGGGCGATGAGAAGCATAAATGATAGGTGTAAAATCCAATGCAAATTCTAACATGTGCGGAATGTTAAAGAAGTGTTGCGTAAATGGTATTACAAATTATGAAGATAGGATGCAGCATACTAACGATGTCTGACTCAATGAGGTACACTCAACTTCTCTGATTTACAGTTCTTCGATTCTCGTCTGAAACTTCATTAACACATTTAAAAAGTCTGGTACTAGAAACAAGTATCTTTTTTTCTGAATGGTACTAGCATAACATGACTTTGTGGTGCTGTTCTGACGAAGGGATAAATGTAATTTAAAATGCATTGTAAATAAATATTTCAGCTCCTATCTCAATTGAACCTTTTTGCATAAATCTTCTCAAATAATTCTGTCTATATCTGTTGATAGCGCATATTTTAAGTGTAAGATAAGAAATATGAAATTTCATTATCATTTAAATTTTTTCGTTTAAAAACAACCACTTGAGACTAAGCGTAAATAAGGTGAAATTTTGAAAATGGGTCACAATACAAATTTATGAAATAACAATGGTTCTACATAAATAATTTAAACTATCGTATTTGTTATTTTTCGGTTATTTCTAAACTTCCTTGATACAATCTAAAAAATTAGGAGTCTTGACAATTTGTTTACATCCATTAATATTTAAGGTAATGAGATATCCAATAATTTAGAGAAAATATTATTTTTGTGAGTGTAAATATACACAGGAGCGGAACCAGGATATATTTTGAAAGCGGCTTATATCTCCCTCGGGTCTGGGATATTTTTTCGAATGTTTGGTTCAAAATTTACGATTATGTAAGATTATATATTTACTACACATGAGAATAATAGGTATAAGGACCAAAAATAACTTTTCCTTTAGGAATTACATTAAAATTAACGTAGGGGAGGAGTTTTTAACTCGGACCCCATATCTCACCACAAAAAAAATAACTGCCACTGGACGCACAAATTGAATTAGGTCACACGTTTTAATGTTATTCTCCGAAGCTCGAAGCAAAGGCGATGGCATCGTAGACCATGACCCGCAATCGTTTTCGGACATAACGGACGTGTGTCCTTTGCACGATGTTCTAACGGACACGAAGCGATGTCGGAAGCTGCAACTTCCTCGTCGTAGGATAGTGGCCGCCCTGTTGGACTGGAGGGACGCCGCAGCGTTGTCGCCTTCGTGCACTTTGAAGCAATCGGATACCGCTTCCGGTGACTCGCTCCACTGCCTTTATGACGCCCCGCTGCCACACGACTACCGCAATATTGGCACGTCTAACGGCTAAATCTAAGGTGACCCTCAGGGTTCTCCAGTAAGTGGACCAAATCCCTAAATCGCTAGTTTGAAATTTGGTAGTCGGGTCCTCGTCTATGGAGGAACAAAATATTTACAAGATAAATAATAGAATTTCAATTCCCAATTTTTAATTGAAGCATTTAAAATTAAATTGAAATGTTTGTTTCATAAATGGAAGAAATATCGAAACAATTATTTTGTTGATTGTTTGCTTATTTTTATAGATTCAGAGAATAATATGTCATGTAACTTTTTCTTTGTGTCTGAACTCTAACATAACTATCAAGAAAAATTTCGAAAAGGATACATCATCATAATCATTATAATCATCAACACTTTCCGACACATTTTCAATCCTCCTTCACGATTCATGGTTTAATCAATACGAACATTTTTATTAATCATTATTTTCCTTTAATAAAGCGCACGATTGCTGTGCAGTTAACTGAGAAAGCGGTTTAGTACGTGCGGTTCAAATTCAGAGTAATGAAAGAATTTTTCCAAACCTTTAGATGTGACATTCCAACATTTCGATGTGATATTTTAAACCTATAGCATCCTAGCTATGAAGACGAAGTGTCGCATTAAAAGGTTTGGAGAAATTCTTTGATTCTTTCTTGGATTAATATCTCTATACTTAAAATGTAGTACAATAATTGCCATTTTATTTTTTAACAAATTAAATAATTCTCTGAATACCTTGCATACTTCCAGACAAATTATCAAATAAAAACTCACTTGTTCAATTAATAGTGTACTCAACTGAAACTATTCGATTGATTTGGAGATGTATAGTGTGTTTTAAATTATTTTTATTGGTTTTCTGTGTCTTTATCACGGTTTATTCTGGTTCTTCATCATTTGCCCGATCAGTTCCAAGCAATATAGTGTAAATTTTTTCAAAGATCAATGCTGAGGAAGTTCCTGGCAAAGTGGCAGGTGTTAAGCACGACTGACTTCTAGATAAGATATACAGCTCCGTTTTTGATCCCCAGGGCAACGAGATTTTTACGTAGGTTCTTGTGTATGAGCACTGTGCTGGAAACGACTAAGGGCAGAATATGTACTTTGTTTACCTTCCACTTGTTCTTAATGCTATATGCCAGATCGGCATATTTTCTTTGTTGCTCAGCGTAGGTTTTTTGCATATTTCGGGCAAGTAGGACTGCAGTGTCAGTTTTAGTTTTTAGTTTTATCTATGATTCTTGTGTCTGGTCTATTGTTTTCCACGGTGTTGCATGTTAGAATATTAAGGTCATAGTGCAATTTCACTTTATCATTCTCCAGCACTAGTTGTTGTTATTATTATTATTATTATCTAATTGTGTTTATGTTGATTCTTGATGAAATATACTTGTTATTAATAATTTTCAATCTACACCAGGTCTGTGTACAAGCAACTTAGTTTTCTTCTGCACGTTTACTATTAATGCACTTCGTATATTATTATATTTGTTTCTGATGAAAAATAAAGATAATTTTAAAAAAAAGTCATTTCTTTCCACTGAATTTCAATGTTATAACACATCCTGAAGCACTCACAGCCACAGTACTTTCGAAGAGGATAATAAAATCACCTGTCACGTACGAACAAAAATTGGTGGAAATAACGAATCACATAACACAAGGCAGGATCATAACGAGAGGAAGGCTGGAAATAAGAAGTGCGCACTGAACCAGTTCTGAACAGACGTGATGATTTATGTGACTTTTCGTGCGCGAGTCGTCTGAAGGTTCTGGGCCATCTACACAATCCCAGCCCTCTCGTTAACATCTCGCCTTATCACTAGAAAAACTTTCAATTTACGATAAACTGAAATTCGAAAAAGTTATGGAAGTCATGTTCGTTTTAACACTCTAAAAAACTATTTTCTTGCATTATTGTTGTGTCTTATGATTCATATTAATTTAGTTTTATGTGTACTCGACTTTGGTACGGTTGTGTACATTAATTCTGTAGCCCCATCCTGGCTCGGGCTTCTCTTCGGTTTNNAGTGTTATTTCAATTCTTAAACACTATACTCAGAATAATCTATAGTTCGATAATAATTTGTACATGTAAATTTTTGTGTTAAATTACAAACATATTGACATTCTTTAGTATTAAAACTCGCTGCTAACTTTTTATCTTATCAAGGAAATTTTGCTGAAATTTTTGAATCCGCCTCTGCCTCAGGACCTTTGATCGGAATTGATGGGATGGTCCCTTGCTTGCTTCCGGAGAGTAAATTAGTTTGTTGCCCTCCACGTGGTCATACGCAGATTGTACTGTTTTTTTGACAATAAGTTTATTATTTCAATTTTTCTATTCGAATTTCTTTGATTACAAGTTCACTGAGTTACTTGGAATAGATTTTTGCACACTTCACGGAAAATCGGACACCTGCAAGATGAAATTAAAGCACTGAAGGGACTCGCATCTACTGTCAAATTGATATTATGATACTTACAACGATATTGTAAGTATGTATCCATCCATTTGAAAGAATGGCGAGTCCTTGTATGCCGCACTATAGAAATCGTTAATTTGAAAATTCTGACGGTAATAATAAATGAGCTTTCGATTTACACCGCAATTTCTCATATTTTTGTAAATTATAATACATTAGCTCAAATGACTGACACATATTCTCAAGTACCTCCCAGGGGACTTACATTTAGTAAGTACGTGTTTGGCAAACACGGGATCCCGAGCTGAGTCTGGCATTACTTCCACTTACTTGTTATTGGCTCCTTCCTTTCTCTTTCCTGACCTTCCTTGGTTATCTCTTGTTCTTTTCGATCCCGACGCTATTAGGGCTAGGGTATCTTTCAGTTTCCTCATTTTTGTCCCCCCCCCCTCAATTTTTGTCCTCAATGTTTTTATGTATGTTGTGAGATGTGTTTTGGTGTGTTGTAGATCAGGAGGGTTTTTAGTGGGTATGGTTGAGTCATTCGGCAAGTCCCACACGCTGGGAGAGTCATGTTGGCTCTCTCTAGTGCGTAACTGCATTTTCCCTACCTGTACAAGTTTTTAGGGCTCTAATGACGAGCCCTAAAGCCCCACAAAAAACAAATTCTCAAGTGTTTTCTTTTGAATTTTTCTCATTACAACTGACACAAATAAAAGTTATATATCGTACATTAATTTCAACAAAATAGATGGGAGTTTAGTCTAAAACGTACTTGTGGGTAAACATTCGATTTATTGTTCAGATTTGCAATTAAAAATTTATTTGTAAAATTGTGAAAATTTATATTGTCCGATGAATAATTCAGCACCAAACTTGCGACAATTTGTGAACTAATAGATGATGATTGGAATATTTCAAGTACCTTCAATATGTATTCTTGTTAATAAAATCATTTTTAGGTGTCACAAAAAACAATTAACCTCTGCACCAATTCTTCGGACGAAATGAAATAAATAATTACTCCGCATAAAAATTCTGTATTCAAATTTTACGATGAGCTCATTGAATTGAGGTCTTATTGAAAAGTTGGGTCCCACCTACTTCTAAAGTACAGATCATAAATCACTCGGTACATTGAAGGGGATGGAGAAACAGCATTCCGAAAATACGAGAATATGCAAAAGTGTGTAATGAGACTAACCAGTTATTCGAAGTCAGAAAAAGAAAACACTCATCTTTCGTGCACGAAGTCAGAAACGTCAGGAAGAGTTCGCAAACAAAAAAGAATATATTTTGCATTGCTGAAACCTCGTTTTGTCTCGCGGACATTTTGCATAAATATTTATTTCAAGAAATGAACCAATAAATATGTGAGTACCTTTAGGTTTTCAAACGTTAAAAACTTGAAAGTATTTAAAGTTCTAAAATATTTGGAACTAATTAGAACAACTATATTAAACAAGAGCTAATGGAATTGCTGAAACCTCGTTTTATCTCGCGAACATTTTGCATAAAAGTAATTTTGCATAATTATTTATTTCAAGAAATGAACCAATAAATATGTGAGTAGCTTTAGGTTTACAAACGTTAAAAACTAGAAAGTATTTAAAGTTCTAAAATCTTTGGAACTAATGAGAACATCTCTATCAAACAAAAGCTAATGGAATCTTCTTCTCATTAACCTGCCAACAAATATTGACAAGGATTATGAAGATTGTAGTAAATATGCTAGATAAATCTGAGCACAAAGGCAAGTTAGATGACATGAAATCAAATAGATATCGTATAGAGAGATTGTCAAATATTAAGATAATTATGCTATTTTTTCTTATTTTGAATATGATATCCTATACTGAGTTAGCAAGAATACACGTAAGTAGTGGGCACATTCACTTCTAAAAACTGTTTAACACTTTAGGTCAGTTTGTTTTTCTTTAAAACAGAAACAACCTCCCAGTATCTGAACAATAACTCACATTTAATAATATACTTGAAGAAATAATATTGAAGCGTATGAAGAAATAACATTCGTTCAGCTAATAAAATTTCTTAATTTCTGTTGAGTTGTCTTATTGAGTTCACCTACCTGGCATCAAAATAAACATTATTTACAAGTATTTTAAGTGATATTTTGAAGAGAAAAATGCTAATAAAAATTGTTACGAATACTTGAAAAGAAATTAATGCTCTGAGTAATAAGAAACAATATTGTAATTCTCTGAAACTCAAAACAATTGACCATGATACAAATTAAACTGGATAATTGTTTAATTCTGTACAAATTGGGTCATGCAACCATTAGTGCTTACCGGCGCCAAAGAAGTGGAAGCTGTGTGAAATGATACGCCCAACTCCGTGACCGAGAGTGCACGTACCTTCAAATCTTGCCAAGAGTAGTAAAATATGCTCAAAACTTACGCGATAATTGTTTAGACCTAGATGTTGGCGAGTCCTTATGTCCCAATAATATTAATACTACTACTACTACTTATTATTATTATTATTATTATTATTATTATTATTATTATGTATTTTTATCTCAACTAATGCTGGTATCTTTCCTCCAACCCGGAATGAACCATATTCCTAGGGTTGAATATAATCCATATAGCAGTTAGAATACTTTTCTCGGGATATGGGCAGTTCCCAAAAGTGTTGTTTTTTGAATTTCATTTAGATTTAGATTTCTTCGTATTTTCAGTATGTATTGCTCTCTTGCTTTATTGACAGTTCCTAATGACCCCATTACTCCTGGTATGATGTCGTGTTTTGTTTTCTACATTACCTGAATTTCTATTTTTAAGTGACATTTTATTATTTTTTCAGCTTGATGTTCAAATCTTTTGGCACTGCAATATTTATTAATAGACAAGTTTTGTCTCTATTGTTTCGCACTATAATATCAGGTTTGGTAGTAGCTATCAGTTACCACTTGCTGGTTCCAAATGATAGTTATGTCTTCTTTGGTCGTGACTGGTTGTGGGTTATGTTCATACCACTTGTCGGTTACATCTATCTTGTATTATTTACAGATTTTGCACAATTCTGTACAATTTTGCAAACATTATCATGGCGGTGTATGTATTAATTTTTTGCCTAGATTGGACATCCAGAAACTATATGGTCTATTGTTTCTTAATACTGTTGGCAGAGCCGATATTTACTATCTATATATTCTTTCAAAATGTGTTTCCTAGAATATTTTGTTTTGAGGGCCTGGTCCTGTGCTGCTACCAGGATGCTCTCCGTTTCTCCCTTGAGATGACCTGCTGTCAACCGGTTAAATGACTTCTCTCTGTCCATCAATTTGTCTTCCATCCTCCGTATTGACTGTCCATGCATAGGTTTACTTCTCCATGTGTCAAAAAAAATTATTATTATTATTATTATTATTATTGTATTGGTTGTATGTTATGTATTGGTAGTTGATTGTATTGCTTTATGTTACCACCGAATAAAATAAAAGAGAATATGCAATACAAAATGTATGTAAATAATCATTTCATTTTATTTGTTCATCTATAATTAATGTATCAGATTGAAATTTCAGAAAGGAAAACATTTATCTTACCGTGTATTTTCTAAAAACCCATAAAATTCTAAGTTTGAATGCTGTTATTTTCTATAACCACACGCTCAATCGATTAATAAAAAACGTTAAAACTGTTCATTCCTTCATAGTAAAAGTCACACTCCAACAGCACGATGAAAGAACCAACCATAAAGACCCTACCATGAGTCGCACCTCCCTTCGCAACTGCAAGAATTTAAAATTAAAATCGAAAGTATGCAAAACATCCGCATGATAGATGGCTGCACGGCAATTCACACATAACTATGAGCGGCCAAACAAAGAAGCAAAATAAAATTTATCGCATGGTAATGAAACCAGAATGTGCATAGTATGCACGCACGACTATAGGGTGCTGGAGCGTGACTGTTCTGCGTTACGTCATCACCCATTCACTGTAGTCCGAATGACTGGAATAGATGGGGTTGCTTTGCGTGGATAGATTTGGGATGTTAAATAGTTGATGAACTCATCGAATGAAGTTATCAATGAATTTTGATTAATATCTCTAAATATATTTGACAAAATCATATTCAAAATAAAATGTAGATAATGTCTTAAACTGGGAAATGGTGAAATGTTTTCAATCGTGTAATCAAAGAACAAGATATTTCTAAGTTAAAAGAGTTATTAGAATAATAAAAAAAGCAATATTATAACCACATAACGACTGAATAATTAAAGAAATAATAATGAACCTTTAGCTATGTACCTTTTACAACTTGTTTCCCTGTTCCTCTTGTCAAAATATTTGTTCTGTTATTTGGTTGTAAAATAGTGAGTTCATAATTTTTAGTACTGATGACGGCTTCGATGCGGTTGAAGAAGCTTTTTACGTCTATTAAATTCTCCAACCAAAAAATTTGTTGGAATTCATTTATATGTTCATTATTTCATGTATTATACGATAGAACAAATTTGGAATATTTTCAGAATTTAGAATTAGAAGTTGACATCAATTAGTTTTTGGTGATCAATTTCTGACTTAAATTTCCGGCTATAAGTTTTGTCTCCTTTTGCAGTAATTTCCTGATTCTGTTAATCCTTTCCATGTAAACTACGTGATTATACTTGTCAGTAATTATTTTGTTCTATTTGCGGATAATGTACATCGTTTTTAGAGATTTTGTAAAAAAAATTGAAAACTTACTTCTTTGAGAGATACGTTCATGTGAGCTTCCATCGTGTTTCCACCAGGGCTCAGATCAAATTTTCTCAACTGTACCCTGAAAATAACGCATAGACCTAATAAGATTAAATTGACATGTATTTTATACCTATTATTAATTATAATCATGGCTATTAACATCATTGGTCCAATTTCTTCAAATTGAATTGTGGCTAATACCTCTCGTGAGGAATATGTGGTACCCCAAAAATCGATGTTAGAAAGAAAAACTTATCAAGTCTTTAACGTTAATATGAGATGACGCTAACGCTGCTTCTCAAGCCGTAGTTTTGTTTGCGAAGAATCCATAGTATAAAACTGTAGTAATTTACAATTAGAATACTTGTGGTCATTAGAGTAAAATACAAATTTCTAGAAGCAAGTTGGCATCCCACTTCCTTCGACTATATTCCCCAAATTCTATATCTCTTTACGGATACAACGCACTTCCTTATACATCTTCATTAAAATACACCTCGTTTCGTCTTTTTAAGATAAATTTTAACGTCCGTAACGGAATCAGTTCATATTGGCCATATGAAACAGTTATTGTACATATTACCACTGCTATTATTACATACTAAACAACACATCTGTGATTACCAGTAATAACCAAGTAAGTGTACATTTTGTTCTTTCAAGTTACGTCCGTTTAAAGTTTCCAAAACGTTTTTCTTTTATAACCTCTGTACTTTATTATTTTTTTGATATAATGTGCTATTATAATACTTTATAGCTTAGGTGAAAAACTATGTTTTTACATGACAAACTTAAAGCATGAATAAGGCTTTTTAATGTGAAAAATGAAGAAAAAAAAGTTTCCTGGTTACGGAGTTGTGATTATTTTAGTTTATTTATCTAATTTATTAAGTTTGTGTGCATATATTTGAGTGACTTGTTTCTTTTAGAAAATTTATATACGAGATACCTGTTTATTCCTGTTAAGCTGGTATATAAATGGTTATCACTGTTCTATACAATTTTTACGTATATTTTCACTACTCGGTCTGAGAAGAATGAACATTTTTAAATCGTTTATAGACTAATACAAATGAAAACTCGAAAGAAAAACACCACATATATGTCAGATTCTCTCATTTTTCAATTGTGCGGTTACCACAGCCACTGATAAAATACATAAATTAAATATTAAAAAGAGTTATATATTTCTGAAGATAATACAAAGTGGAATAACAAATTTAATTTTAGAGCGATTACCGAAGTACACGCATTCTATTGGTGCACGCAAAATCCTTCTTTTTTTTTTGTGGGGCTTTAGAGCTCGTCAACAGCGAGGTCATTAGAGCCCTTAAAACTTGTACAGGTAGGGAAAATGCAGTTACGCACTAGGGAGAGCCAACATGACTCTCCCCGCGTGTGAGACTCGCCGAAAGACTCAGCCATACCCACTAAAAACCCTCCTGCATTACAACTCAAAACACAAATTCCAATATATCTCATGCCTTTTACTAAAAAACACTTTTAAAAAAAAAAGAAGAGGAAAGAGGAAAATGAAAGATACCCTAGCCCTAATAGCGTCGGGATCGAAAAGAACAAGAGGTGACCAAGGGAGGTCAGAAAAGAGAAAGGAAGGAGCATGGCACAAGTAAGTGGAAGTAATGCCAGACTCAGCTCGGGGCCCCGTGTTCGCCAAACACGTACTTACTAGATGTAAGTCCCCTGGGGGGCGCAAAATCCTGTAGTTTTAATAGCTATAGAGTAATGGTCATTAGTAGTTCCATCTACACCAGCAGTTGTCGACCATCTGAATCTCAGGGACCACTAAATTCAAAGTTTTAAATTCCGGGAATTTTTGGTATGAAAAAGTTTGTCAAACAATGGCCACAGAAAGGTCTGTTTAAAATATTATGAAATTCACTTACTGTATGTAACAAAACCAGTATACTTTTTTATTATAACCAAATTTTAAGTAGTTATTTTACCGAATATATTTATTCAACTCGCACAGCAAAATCTTCAGAGGTTGGAATGTGTTCCTGGACGAAGGCAAATATTTATGTTTTTACTATTCCTTTCTTGTTTCTCAAATTCTGAAAAAATTGACGGAGTAACATTAATGTGGAAGCAATCCAGTTCACTTCAAGAATTGCAATTAATATTCAAAATTTATCACGGACCACCGGTGGTCCAGGTATTACCGTATCGCGACCGCTGCTCTATCCTACTCCCACTCCTTTGGCGCCTCATCCCCAACGCCACCCACCCCTACGCCGAAAGTGTCTCCCTCCACCGAGGCCTTCACCATTCCGCCACCGTCGACGGTTGCGTCTGCGTCGCTTCCCTTCGTGCCTACCGCGACCGCTACGTGTAACTGTTTTATTACCGTTTTATACATCGCCATAAACGCACGCGCCGCTGTGTATCAGCTGGGCCGGACGGACGCTCTCTCCTGCACGCATGCACGCACTCACTCACTCACTCGACGCGCGGCACGTGTACGCGCGTTCCGACGGTGGCGTCAACTTAAAGCGAAAGGAGGCTGGCCAACGAGAACGATTTACGATAGAAGCGGAAAAGAATCGATAGCACTATCCATAACTATAACGTCCGTTAAGCTGACAAACATTGGACCCGACCTCTTAACTGATAAAATTGAAGTCGATAAATGTTATACTTTGTAAAGCGTTACCAGATTCCTAATTGTTATTAATAATACCAGATTGTTAATTATTTATTTCGTGCATTTTATGTAAAGGTAATATTTATATAATTTGTGTATAAAATCATAATTTTTTAAAAAAAATGCTTCCCGGTTAGCCCCCCCCCCTTGATTACGGTGTTGATCGGCCGCTGCTAGCAAACAATATATGGTAGAATACATTTTTTTATATATACAATAGTTAAAATTGATACTAATTAAATGCACTATTCCCGAATTTGTCGCTCTCACAGTTTTCGAGTTATACTGTATTCTGCCCTTTATATTATACTACCCCACAAGGGACTTACATATAGTAAGTACGTGTTTGGCAAACAGGGGCCCCGAGCTGAGCATTACTTCCACTTACTTGTGCTAGACTCCTTCCTTTCTCTCTCCTGACCTTCCTTGGTCACCTCTCGTTCTTTTCGATCCCGACGCTATTAAGGCTAGGGTATCTTTCATTTTCCGCTTTCTTCCTAAAAAAAAAAGATATATGTAATGTTATGAGATATGTTGATACCTGAGTTTTGAGTTGTAATTCAGGAGGGTTTTTAGTGGGTATGGTCAAGTCATTCGGCGAGTCCCACACGCGGGGAGACTCATGTTGGTTCTCCCTAGTGCGTAAATGCATTTTCCCCACCTGTACAAGTTTTTAGGGTTCTAATGACCTCGATGTCGACGAGCCGTAAAGCTCCACAAAAAAATTAAAATTATACTAGTTATATTATTGTACCAATTTAACCGTAATTGAGCTTGATGGAATCTGATTTTGCTGTTGTATCTCCTATTACTCTGCGTAATCATTATGATCGGAAATTTGACGGACAAGAATTTGACGAGAAAAGAGTGATGTAGAGGGAACTACCTTTTACTTTGGCAGATTAGCTAAAGGCGCAAACCTTTTGCCTGGATCAGTTCGATGCATGTACAACTCTACAAGTGCGCATTGCTTAGCGGGGGTACTTTTCTAAAACCATTAGACTCTATCGGAATAAAAACAACGGGTCGTACCATAAAAACCATAGATCGTACAACGAATTCCTATTTCGCTCGTGTATAGAACGTGATCCACATGAAAATTATATATTCACGAACTTCCGATCTTATTTTGCTGCGTTGACCGATAGGAAAAAAGAGATGAAAATGCTTGTAGTTCGCCTTGTCATCCGCGTTCGTGTATAAGAGGTCGAACTGTACTTTGGCGTAATAGTTAAGAGAACTACAGGTTTTTCTGCCTGCACAAATGTAATTTAATATGCACCATACAAATCTAATAAATTTGCCATTCTATTCACGCATATTTTCAAGTATAAATAAGACATAATATTAATTCTTTAATCTGTGTTTTATATATTATTTAATGTGTAATTGAAGCAGTAATGTGTAATAATT
This sequence comes from Laupala kohalensis, assembly GCA_002313205.1. NCBI lineage: Eukaryota > Metazoa > Arthropoda > Insecta > Orthoptera > Trigonidiidae > Laupala > Laupala kohalensis. The sequence goes on along the minus strand of NNCF01126330.1, from coordinate 1,435,188 downwards.
GTTCCATGTGCGATCAATGCGAGTTGTTTCACCCCAAAGTGGATCTAGATGTATTTCAAAGGAGACAGGTGTGTTGCATCCCTGAAGGATGAATAATGCAAACACATTCGTAGGAGGATTGTAGATGATAGACGAAGAGAGTGAGAGTAGTGTAGAGGAGACAAGAGGAACACATCAAAAATAACGGGAGAAGAGAATGAGAAGTGGTAGAATCATAAGTTGAGCGAGAGAAAAAAGAAGCTGAGAGCAGGATGGGAAACACATTACTGTAGACAAAACGAGCGGTGCCGCAGATGCACGGTGTTGGAACTTGAAATGACGGGGAGTTGAGGTAGAGGTCGATATAAGTAATATTGGAGCGGTGTGATAGATGCATGAATCTGAGCGGACGCCAGTTTAAGCAAAAAGACGGTGAAAGTACGGAGTATTCGAGAATTGAGCTGTTAAAGGTGATGGACATTCTAGGATGGAGGAGATGAACGAAGCAGTGGAACTATTATCAACTCATCAACACAGATTGAAGGATGAATCAAAGAATGAAATAAATTATGAAACAAAAATCAAGAAAAGGAGACTAGAATCAAGAGAGAGATATGAAGGGAAGGAGGAAGGAAGAAAGAAACGTTACACAAGGATCAGACAAAATTAAATAAAAATTAAATAAAAAGCTGTTTTTTTACACTCCTGTATTCACAGGTCAAACTTTTTCCTTTTCGGAAAATGTGGGGACAAATTATGATGCCCTGTCTTAGATCATCGTTCCTCAATGCTCTGAGCTCTCAATGAGTGATTGACTTACAGGAGATTACAGGAAGATACTGTAAGTTTCAAAAGTGCCCTGTCGAACTTAGCGTGAAATTACACCCAAGTTGACGCCCCGCTATTCGACCGAAACGCGGAGTAACAAACACAAACTCCCATCCCCCCACCACAGGGTATGTAATGGAAATTATGCACCTCCCATAACAGAGTTAGATGATCCTGAAGGTTACGTTAACATTAGAGAATCGTATTTAGCAAGCATGTTGAAGTATGAAATGGAAGAGAAATGTTTATATACCCTGAAATTACTATATCGTTGTTTCACAGACTCATGTGAACATTAAAAACGCATAAACACTATACTCTGTGTAATAATAACTTCATCATTTGAAGAAAAAAAATATTGATGATGTAAGCTGCAGTTAGAAATGACAAAGAGACATAAAAAATGAAAGGAGGTGGCGACTTAATCGATGTTAATTACATAACACATTAGCAGGAAAGATCTGTTTCTCGCGGGAAAGAAGGGAAGCAAATCGATTAAAAGAATTGCGAAATAATTCGACGATGTAATCTTTAGAACAAGTCACAGGAACGCACTATACCTCTGGACTTCCTTCTACTCGTTTCTCAGAGTGTGAATACGTAACTACTTAACAAGAAAAATGTCACAATAATATTAACTGGTGTATTACATCCCCAATACTTATCAAAAAAGATTTTCAAACAATATAAGTCGTCTGCTTACCGTAATGATCCTCAATTACAGGATTCTAATTAGACGTAAACCATAAAGCATTTTGTATCTCAAACCTTATACATTGTTAATTTCTTGATAGTGGATTGTTTTTTGTTTTTTTTAGAAAAATGTAAAATGAGTATAAATATTTTTGAAGATTTTTGATAGGCATAATTAAGTTTAAAAAAATAAAAATTTCTAAAATACTTTCAAGTAAATGTACACCAATCCAAATTGAATCCAAAGTAAAAAATTTTAAAAATATTATCAATTTCAAAATTTATTTATTTAATTATTCTATTTGATTCAAACATTTAAATTATGGATAGTAAAATATATATCTTATGACATTCTTTGGACAATTCACAACATTTATCCCTATTTTTCTTTAACGCAATGTTTGAACCTAGATTAAGGCTTTCATAAGGTGTAACAAATAGTACTACCAAAAATATTAGCACAGCTTCTTTATAACACTACTTTATAACATGATTGGGAGAATCCTACTTTTTTGTGAACATATTTTCTGATAATATTTTCACATGTTTAAAATTTCCGTTTCATTGTTAATATTTTTTCTTATGCCTGATCTAGGGTCGAAATATAGTGTTGAGAAAGAAATCACAATGAATATTGTGAATCGTGCAAAGAAATCGAATATGTATTTTAATTTTCAAACTTATTAAAAGTTGTGTGACGTAGAACTAAAGTAGAACCCCTATTAAACGTCTTCGGGTTAACCGGTCTATCCTGTGGAACATATATTTTTTTTCTCATTCAGCATATAATAGCTGGCAGGTAGGGACTCGAACATTAATGGATTGACGGATTGCCTTTCCTGGAAAGTACAGCGGGATGACGCGATGTTAGGAGTGCTATATATTTGCATTGTTGCGGGCTGAACGAAGGAAAGAATTCGCTAGTTTGATTACCAATGTATCTTCAATAGGTAGGTACGCACATACATTAGGTCTTTCAATGTTTAATGTTTTCGTCTTCACTTATGTATGTATGTACTCACAGTACAATGACGTCTCATTCGGTCGTTTATTCACAGATGTCTGATGAAAATGCAGGTTCTTATCGAACGAAAATCGATTTTCCTCGGGAGCCTCGGATGAACTGACCAAACGGGTAACCGACCAGGGTCTGGACCCCCGACCACACCGGTTAAGAGGGGCTCAACTGTAATTGTATTTTGTCTTTCAACGTGGTCCATCAGGAGATAAGTGCGTCCGCTCTGACGAGCGAGAGGCGATCTAATGCTATGCGAATGAAACGAACAGTGAGCGTCGTGGCGGCAGTCCGTTGTGGTCGCAGTCGTACGTTACCACGACGCCGCCGCTCCCCGACTGCGACGGCGGCAGTAAAAATTCCTCACAGATAGCACCAAGAGACCCTCATCCTTCCTTGCCTCTTCCTTCCATTGTGTCACCGTCTTTCTTTATTACCTCACTCGTTCTCTATTTGCTCTTCTTTTCTTTACCGTATATTTTTTCTATTCTTTTCATAGTTTCACTTATCGTTTTGGTATATCTTTGATTTTTATTTCATATTTCCATACGTACGAATAATAAGTCTTTTCATCTGCTCCTCCTTCCCTTGCTTTATTGTTTTCTAAGTAAAATTCCTTCTTCATTTAACTTTCTAGGTTCTCAGCCTCATTGGAACTATCTACATTCTTTATTATTTAACTTTCCTTACTTCTTTGTCTATTTTTTTCTTTATTTTTTATTTGTAGTATTTGTAAATGGGAAATGTAGCTAGTGTGCTATTGAAGCTTATCTACATGGAGCGATAGGATGCAGGAGTTGGGTGGTGGGCTATTGTTAATAGGAGGGTCGCTTAGCTTGGTTTACCAACAACTTAGCGCACGTGGAGGGATTAGTAGGACTTGTTAGTAATAGATAGTGTTATTGATACTAGGAAGAGGTGGTTGGAGAAAGGAGCGTTCGCTTTTCAGTAGTCACAGCTTTTGAACTGGAACATTAATGTGAAAACCCACAAATTTTCTCTGACCCCTCCGGGAATTGAACTCGGGATGACTTGAAGAGCAAGCATGCTAACACCCTAGCCACCAGACGGACCTTGTCTATTCAAATCCTCTCCCTATTTTACCCAATCTCTGTTCTTCTACTCTTTTCCATTGTTCTTTTCGTACTAATTCCTCGTTAGTTCCTCCATTCCTCGCATTCATCCCGTTGGAGACTATCTCGTTCTTCCTCTTCTTTCACCTCTCGAATACTTAAAAGCACACTCGCGAACAGTAGCCAGAAATCACGGAGTCAATAAAGAAGCCATTAAAAAAGTTCCTCGGGTGATCTGAGCCATCTTTCTTCACTCGTGTTGTCGTTGTATAGCAGTAGCTTCAGAGGGGCCCAGATGTTTTGTTGGCGAGGGAATATTCAGCTCTCATATTTTTACGGCCTAACGCTCTTTCTCAAAATAGCTGCAATTAGTTAAATTTCTAATGTTCACTTGGAGTTGTAATCTTTTGAAATATATTGTACATCAAATTCCAGCTTTAGTAAAGTTTTACTGCTCCCTAGTAGATTATTTTTACAAGTAATAAAAATTCAGGAGATTAAGATTTTACAAAAGATTAGAACTACTTTTATTAACTTGACTTGACGACGTGTGCATAAAATCTTCCAACAAGTTAGAAAACTCAACGAAACATTCACATAATTTCGTAAAAATGTACATTTTTTATTCATTAACATATTATAGAGACAGCTAGTAAACATACAAACGATTTATATGACTTTCTATTTATGTTCAATTTAGTCACAATGATGGTACATACAAATACTTCTGAACTGTGAGTCTAAGTTAATGAATGCTTATTGATTTGGGAACCTCAATATGTTCTATTTCTGACTGAAATTTGTTCGTCGTCGTTCACCTTCAGAAACAGTTATGAATTTACTATGTTGTCAGAATGTGGTAGGACTGTAATTGATTACTAATTCTAACACTTGAAATTAATTTGAATATTAGAAAGTTTACTAACATTATATTGTGGTCCGATCAGCGAATTTCAAGAAAATTTAAGAGAACGTACTGATAATTTAAAAAGTTGTAATTTTGAATTACAAAATTATGTCATTCTATATAACGTGGTCATTCAAATAATATGTTTCATTCTTGGAAATACTCGTATTTATGAATATCAGACACTGTTTCATTTAATGGAATTAGAAAATATAAATAGCAAAATAACAAAATCAAAATGAGACGTTGTGGCCAGTTATGGCATACTTCATGGAGGTAACACAGAATGAAGTACCTTGCGATATGTAGATCAAGACTCAAATTTCATTCACTCCATTCTGATAAACTGCTATATTTGAAAAGCGACCTTGTATCCGATGGTATATTTTGTCCAATATTATTCGTAGTTCTCATCCTTGATTTGTAGATTTGTCTCAACATGTACATATCTCTTGAGGTTACACCCTAACAAAAGAAGAATACACCCAGGAGAACATGTATACATTTCAAAATACGACTGTTTCAATACATGGAGAAAGATTGTTAGTTTTGGGTGTGGTTTTTGAAGTAGAATGTGGAGAGACTTGAGATGACTTGACATTGCAAAGTAATTCACACTGTTTGAATGTTTGAATGTTTGAAGTCATAAATGTTTGATGTCCTTACGGAAAGTGAGACACTTCATTCGTCACGAAAGATTCGTGAAAGTAAACTGAATATTATTACTGTGAAAGTATTGTGTAGTTGTTCAACACACTAAGATTTAATGCCACCGATTCATAGAATCGTATTTTATTAAACGAGTGGATGGAGGTATGAGGATATTTCGTAAGGATAGAATATGAGAAGACACTAATTATTCATGAGAAAAGAAAATGTAACGTATCTTCCCAATAGATATTCAAACTACTTACGACATATCTTTTAAGGATTAGATTAATAAAAAAAATAAAAACAACGAAACAAGAATTAGCTGTTACGCTAACGTGTTGGTATATTTTGTATCATAATCAGGACTAAATACTCGAACATCCCCAATAAATCTTCAATAACGATCAGTACATCTGAAGATTAATTATGTCGCTATTGTTTTGTTTGATGCTTTTGTACAATATGTAGAAAAACTGTTAGAAATAAATTGTGTATTTAGATATGGAGTTTAGCCCTAATGAAGATATAAAATAGTACAAAAACTCTGTCTTAAAAGGAACGTGATCGTTCCGGTACTTCTTTACTATTTTCTGAGGTTCCAGATTAGGAAGGTTTGTGTTTAAGTGAAACACAGTACAAAAATATTATCGCTTAGGATTACTGTAAATAAATCATTTTTTTAAAATCTGTAAATAAAAATCTCAAATTGAAGACAAATATTCATGAAATATTCAAGACAACCTCAAATGGAATTGTCACGTTGATAATCTTAATTTCAAATTAAGCAAATTGTGTTACGCACTAATGTCCATATTTTCCGTACCCTATATTTTGCAAACGTTTACTCCCATTTACAATACGGCATTATCTTCTGAGGTAATTCCCGTTAGAACATCCAAACTTTTAAAATTCAGAAACGGATTATTCGAATAATTTGTAAATCTCACCCCCAAAACTCTTGTAAACCTTTATTTAAATAAATAAATATTGTCACACTTCCCTGCATTTATATTTATGAAACGGTTGTGTTCATTAAGACCGAATAACTGAAGTATCACCCTTGCTTCATACAAAATACGCGAAAACAACATTCTGCCCACTATAAATTTTCATCCAAGACTAAAGGATCTTTTCACTACTTCATTGTTTCACGATGAAATATCTTTATTAGAAAAAGGTTAAAAATATTCCCTTCCCTCCAGCCCCAACAGTTATTCCATAAAACAAGTTTGTATTTACACTGATAAAGTTCTAACTAAATTAAAATGCTCTGATTTACGAAAACAAATTATCACAAACACCATACAACAACATTTACACAAACCCTCTATTCAACACAATCATTCTGAACCGATCATTGCTAATAACCTCAGGGGAAAAACTCTAAATCATAGTTCAATCATCACTAAAGCGGACAAGGGAAACACTACCGTCATTTTGGACCGCAATGATTTCATGTTCTAATTTTATCTTTCAATTATTGTCATTTTCATAAACCTTTATAACATTAAAACTATGAGCAACAAACAAACGACGTTTAATTTATCATTCACGAAATAGGAATAATATTCATCGTCCGTTCAGCCAACGTAGACCTTTCGTTTTGTAATTTGTTTCATTTCCAGGGTCATTTAATAAAAAATATATTTAAAAAAATGAAAAACATGTAAAATAATAAAACTGAGTTCAGAAACTGAATTGATGGAAATAAAAATGGCAATAATAATTCCTTTTAGTATCAGCTAACATATAGCATACCTTTGTCTTAATTTCCGTTTTGGACTACTGATACTTTCAAATAAAAATCCACAAACTAACAGTTATTTTTAATTCTAATAATATTTTGATGCATATTGAATAAAAGATTCTTTATAAAAAACAAATAAAACTTTTTAAATACAAGACAAACTCGCTAGGCTCTTGCCAAGGGGCGGCATCTATTGTAATAATTATTCGCGAATTTAGTGATATTTAATAGTTACGATTTATCAACAATACTTTCCGAGGGTTTATAGTTTGACAATAATATGTACTTGTGATATGACTTTTTTGTTTTATTAAATACAATATTTGTTTGTATTATTTTAATACTACTTAATACTACAATTTCTTAGATAATTTTTATTTGAAACAATGTTAGTAAGAGTATTATTAACAGATTTTTTAAACTCTTTTCTTTTTTCATCTTGTATTTGGCATTATATAAGAAATTCTGATATTAGAATGAATTAGGTTTGTTCTAATAGCGAAATGACAAAAACTGTTTTTAAAAATAATCAAAACATCATTGCTTTGAAAAGTGACAAAGGTGCTTCAAATGTTATTATGTATAAGGATGAATATATTAAGAAAGTTCAAGAGGCTATTAAACAAGGAGATAATTCAGTTATTAATATGGATGATGCTAGTAACAAATTAAAATGTTTACAAGGAATTATTAAAGAATGGAAGAATATGAATATTATTAATATTGCAACATATAAAAAATACATCAAACCACTGCTTATATGTGTAGAACATATAGTCTGAATAAATTGCATGAGGTAGGACACCCCATCAGACTAGTAGTTTCTTCAATTAATGGTCCTGTAAGACTGATTTCAAAATATATGAATAATATATTAAAACCACTACTGAATAATGACTATAACTATTATGTAAAAAGTAAGAAAGAATATGTACAGAAACTAAAATATTTCAATATTCCTCATGATTTAAAAATATCTTTGGATGTTGTGTACATGTTTCCAAGTATACCTCGTATATCTTCAATTCATGAGCTAATAAAAGAGAATAAATGTAAATTTGAACTTCCTACTTCTGAAATACTTAGAAGTATTGACATATTTTTAAGATCCAGTAGTTTTGTATTTAATAATATATATTATAGACAGGAGAAGGGCACACCAATTGGAGGAGTATTTAGTGGGAACTTATGTGAGATAGTGATGAAGAAAATTAGCAGGAATGTTTACAAGGTTTTACCTTTAAATTGTATGTGAGGTACGTTCATGGTTCACTTGTTATGATAGAGGATTGTGAAATTAATGAACTTCTTGATAAATTTAATAGTTTCTGTCCTGATATTAATTTTACATTAGAATTGAAGATCAAAACACTATGAATTATCTTGATATCAATATAATTAATGATTCAGGAAAATTCGTTACAGATTGGTATAAGAAACCTAGTAATGTTGGAATATTACTTAATTATATATCAAACTATCCCTACTCCCAGAATATAGGAATTATTAAGGGGATTTTAAATAGTATCATCCTAATGTTTCTTATCCTAAATTTTACAGAAAAACATTCAAGATGTTAAATGTTGAAACTTAGAAAAAATAACTATCCAGAATCACTTATTAATATACAAATAAATAAAATTGTTTATAAGTTTGGTTGTCAATACTGTAACAGTGTATATTGGACAGTCCAAAAGAAAACTTAACACTCGAATAAAAGAGCACATCAGAACGGTTAAATATGGGAATGATACAAACAAAAGTGGTATTCTTAAGCATGTTGTAAGTCATAATCACCAAACGGAGATTCAAAAAAACAAAGATAATAGATAGAGAAGAAAATGTACATCGTGGACACCTGTCAGGGTCTATTAATATAAAACTGAATTGGACTATAAACAACCAATTAGAAAATAATACATTTACATATGGGTTTGATGGTGTATTATATTTCCTAAAAAATCTTAAATAAGTTGGTAGTAAAAGAACATTGATATTAACTGTTAGGTTGGTAATGTGTAGAAAGAGGTTACATTCCAGTTGGACTCATATTTTCTTACATACATTACCACTAATGTTGTCATCGACATAGAATGGTATTATGATTAATATATTAATGTCTGGTCTATTAGGGGTCTTACAATGAGAATTTTATGAGTAGTTTGAAAATTAGTAGAAGTATTTTAACAAGAAATTGACGTATGAACATAGCCTTTCACTTAATGTAATACTTTTCACTGCTGTTCAGAGGTAGGTTTTTGATACCTAATTTTCATTACTTGTCCTATTTTAATGTATTTGTTAGGTAATTTTACTAATGTATTGACTGTTGAATGCTAACAATACCTGTTAATTAAATAAATGTAAACTTGCATAGGTTCTGAAGATGAGGTCATACATAGACCACGAAAACATTGACCGTTATTTCAAGATCAACAAGTATTGAATAAATTATATACTCTGTGAACTCTGAAGTTTTTGATCTGCACTCCGTTTAATCCTTCTGAAATTATATAACACAATCAGAGAAAGTTTTGTGGTTTATGACTAATATATAGTATTCGTTCAACATAAGATTGTTAGTCTTAAATTATTTATTTTGATTATATAATGGACGTTAATGGTGATAGATTTTTAAAAGTAATTTTGCAAGAACTGATGTTATAAAAATGTGGCTGAATCAATACAAATCATCTATGATTTCATTTTGCGTATTCCTAATTTAACCTTATTTTTAGAACACACTTTGTATTTATACCACCACAGATTTTTCGAATTGTTTAATATCCGTACTACCCTTGACAATATTAGTTCGGATAATCGACGCTCTACGGTATTTCTGTCTTCTTTGTTCCGAATAAGTGGACAAAAAGGAATCATTGGAACGTACTTGGTACTATTAGTGTGATCTGTCAACGCTAATAGACAGGCAATATATTCAGCGTACTCCTCCTTTTGTTCTCGACGAAATGAAACATGCAAAATAATTTGGACGGTGCGTTGTTCCTATCCAGCGTCACATTTATCTATTTCCTTTCCTCGTGTTTTCCTTTTCTTTCTTTTCAGAAATCCGCTGACCCTGAAGCTCTGCATTGTGTGGTAGACGCACGATTCGAGCTACGTACAGCCACTCTTTTGCATTGTTACGTCCCGAGACGCGAACTCCGGCCTTCGGGTTTCCAGAGATGCAACGCACTTTCGTATTATTAAAGTGGTATTTCTTTTAGTTAACCGCTTTGGAGAAAATTTTTACCACCGTCAAATGCTCATTGGTCTATATGAGAAATAATATTATATGCTACTGCCAGAGGCAAATATAAAACCATTATTATATGCTATAGCAATAGGCAATTACGATACCAGCGGTGTACTGAGGGCGGGGGTTATGGGGGATCAATCCCCCAACCCCTCGGAATTTTGAAAATAATTGTAATTTTTGTATTNATATATATATATATATATATATATATATATATATATATATATATATATATATATATATATAAAATATGCAACTGCAGCGGTCAAATAAGAAACAGTTGTAAGCTAGTCTACTGGAAAGTTCAAATATACACAATTTCTATACATTACTACCATGGATACATATGAAATTTTATACTTTACATAAATACAACATCAAGCTTATTTTATTCTGCCTTGACCGATGAGTGAGAGTAAAAAACAGATATGTTTGTAGTTACGCTAGTAGCAGTTGACTCTCGCGCGCAGATATTGCGTCGGCACTATACTTTTGATTCCGGCCATCTGAGAAAGTAAAATAAATCAGTAGTGAAGCAACAGCTGTCAGACTACTCACGTATTTACTTCTTTACAACTTTACCATACATTATTAGCTATAATAAAAAGTTACCAAATACTTTATAATAAACTAAATAGTTTAAATTTTTTCGATTGTTACCACGCCGAATAACACTCGTTTATTATGATGCACATTTAGAATTTTCAATGTAATTGATTCGATAAGTTGGAAGTCTCATTTAATTAAAGCTCAATTTAAAATTCAAATTCACACAAAACATATTCTTTCATTATCGTATTGAAAATCGTGCGATAGCATTTTTGTACTGAAAATTTAATTCTTGTTTGTTTAGACTTTGCTTGGAAAGGTTCATCCATTTCTTGACATTTGCTAGGACAGTAAGCATATTCCTTTTGCTCTTTAATTACATAATTAAATGTAGATAAAACGAAACATTTTTATAAATCAATATCAAAATAATAATAATAATAATAATAATAATAATACAAGTGTGTTATTTACTGTAAATATACGAATCAAAACCGTATACTCAGATTCGTGTCTTCACTTAGTTATGGGTGACATCACACGAAAGACAGAACCGACTAATAAATTGAAATTTACTTTCTCAAAATTACAAGATAATACAAGGATTTCAGAAAGCTTTGAATGTCATAATTGTCTATAAATCATTCGACAGCCTATAATGGCTTCGCCGTTCAATCTAGTGATCGTAATTTACAACTCCTTAACCCGTTCCCCAGCCCATCTAATATAAAAAAACGAAGCTCATTCTTTGATGACAGCTCTTAACAACTGACAAGTCTCTTAAATTACACTTTCACTAACTTTTCTTGTCAATTTAATTACGTAATTTTAAGTCAAAATACCCACACATTTCAAAATCATTGTTATAATGGAACCTCGATTATTTTTACTTCAGATACACCACAACGCCAAATAATTTATGCACTTTGAGAACCTAAATCTAAAGTCATTATGGCTGTGAGGGTTCGTTCATCTCATACTACCAACTTCTAAATAAATAATCTTCTTTTCATCAATCATCTCATGATTGAGAACTGCACTGGGCACTGAAGAAAACACATGATTTTGACTGCAAATTCGACTTACTATTACAATAAAATTGCTGGTAAAATGACGCAAGGTACGTTTCGAAAAGTTTTTCCTATCTATGTTGGCAGTACTGAGTATTATGAAATTCATTCCAATACTACTAGACAAAAGTTCTTACTATCTCCTGCATACTCCTATTCCACTTACAATTATCAATTTCACTACCCTTTTCACTGTCACCAATTTTATTCATGAAGCACCAATAGCTAATTTGGACATAAAATACTGTTAAAACTTCAAACGAGGAGAAATAAGTGTTCTAAGTAAATAACAGAAAAAGGGTTTGCATCCTTCGATCCCTTCGTTGATAAAACAAGTTTACTAACACTGAATCAAATGAACGTTTTTTTAAAATTTCATTACTTAAAAATATTTTCCAACGTTGACACAGACAACGTGCAGAGAAATTTCATAAGCATTTACAAGACCGTACTATACAAATTGTGGGTGTTGTGAGTCAATAGTACTTTCTCGAAACTGGAGTGTTCATATACCATTTATGGACGTAGCCAAGGAGGGGGGAAGGGCAAAAGGAACCCTTGACCCCATCTGAATACTCAAAGATGAAAAAGAAAGTGAAAAAATCCGACGTAAATGCCATTTAAATTTCCCGATGGTCCTCAAATAAATTGAAATTCCAATCAAATCCACCACATATAAAACAACATTCTATCGACCAGTACATCCACTTCACTCGGGTCCCAAAGTCAAGTGTTTGGTTAGCAGCGGTTTCCGCCCCAAGGCCCTCCACGCGGACGGTGGTGGAGGCAACGCGGGTGGTGAGAGAGAACCAAATCTCATTAACAGAGCCACTTCTCGTGTCCACACCCAATTTGGTCCCAAGGCTCGTCCCGTGGTGCCGCCTGCTCTATATGCACTCGAGAACAACGAAGAACAGACTGCTTCTTCCCGCGGGGAAAAATGGTCCGGAGACGAAGAGAGAGAGAGAGAGAGCGGACGCGAAGCTCAACAAAAGAGGTAAGAAATTGAAAAAAAGAATCAGTCGACGTGTCGGGAAGGTAATAAACGAAAAAAATAAGCCCCGTTTGGAGGAATGAAGTACTGTGTGGTGGGCGGGGCAATTGCAAAGCATAGGCACATACTCGCCGACTGTTATTCAATGGGCTCACGAGTTTACATGTATGTAGAATGACTATTATATTTACCTGAATTATATGACATATAAGTTTCCCCGCGGAGAAAACAGAATCAATTTGTTTAGGATTGTGGAGAATGGTGTAGAAAATGTAATTGGTAAAAGAGAGACGAAAAATTTTCGACACATTATTTGGATTGGGAAATGTGCATAAGCGGAACCTAAACTCAACTCTAGAGTAAGAATGGAAATCGAAAGAGAACAAGTTTACCTAGGAAGTAGGTTTGGAGGATATAAGAAGCATATTCCGTACTTCGAGAAAAAGGGATGGAAATCTTTTATGAGAGACATTAGAAAATATAGAGAAAGCAACTCTCGCAGCTATATGCAAGTGACGTATTACCTATAATTACGTGTGAAATATGATCTTGATAAAAGCAGTGAATAATATCAAATTGTTCCCGAGATTAATACATCTAGAGATTGTGTACATCTAGAGACAAATTGATATGTGCCAACCAAAATGAGTCCTCCGTACAATAATGAGGAAATGAAAAGAATTTGTTCGATGGAGTGAAAATAACAAGTGTCACAAAGGTGTGGAGACAAAGAATAACAAAATTACTACTTGAGGCTTGGCAATTAAGGTGAAGAGATGGTGGACCATGTACTGTGAACTTAACATTATTCATAAAGTAGAAAGGGCTAATGTTTTTGACAGATGCAAAGATAGATGCACTATCTTCAATTTTTGTGAACGGAATATGGGATGTAAAGAAGGAAATGAAAGAATAAGTTAATAGTTTTAGATGTAAGAAGTAAAACATAAAGCAAACACCGCACTGGATTGATTAGCGTCATGACTTGTCGCTAGATTCTAAACACGACCCAACAATTGTTGTAATATTTAATAGTCACATGGTGCAAACTAAATGAAAAACAACAATATTTAACTTGGGAGAAAGAATTGGAAAGAAAAAATGTTGGGTAGCCGGAAATGTAAGGTATCTCACCGATATTTATGTCGAACCCCGGCAGAAAACCTCATCCTGTTCGGTCGAGCGGGGTGCTCATGCTTTTCCGACCAATAGTGTGTCGAGAGCAAGGACGTTGCCGATTTCTATGTACGAAAACAAATAGTTATTCTGTTAAGATAGATTTATTTGAAATAAAAAATGTATTGTTAACTTATGTTCCTTTTTCTCTCTGAAATTATGTGTTCCCGTGATTTTTATCTAATTTATATACTCGTAGTTAATCTATTATCACCCAATAATAGATTAATAGCGAGAAAATACTCGGGTTATGTATTATAACTCTAGTACTCTCTTAGTAATGTATGTTAAATTCTGTATTTTATTTGTCTTGCTTTAATTGTATGTTAAGCAGAATGTATTATGTTGCATGGATTACGTGATTTATGTAGTGATACGGCAGATTCTACTATTGTAGAATCATTTTGGTTCAGTAACGCACGGTATCCATTAATTAAACGGAAAAGTAATTTAGCGGTTTGAAGTTTGATTGAAAAGTAGTGGGTTGCGTGGTGGGATGATTAACCTCATGTGTAAATGAGCACATTGTGAACTTACCCGCGAACAACTTACACAACTTACCCGCGAATAACAACCCTTGCGTAAACTACTCTTGTTGTCAGGAAAATAAATAACTAAAAGAACCGGAAACATAATGCACAAGATAAAATATTATTTTATCTCCTAGATTAAGAACTTGATAATTTTTATTTGTACTAATCAATGATCTCGTTATGCAATTAAGCTCCCGTACGTGGTAAACATTGATTTCCCCAGATATACTGCATATTATACCATGGTATGAACGTAGCTCACATGAGACAATTTAAAACCCGAAAATTATGAAGAGATTTATCCACGAAAGAACAAAAACATGAAAATATTTATGAGTATATGAGGAAATGAGAAGAGTTAATTGTGTTTGCTCGCGCACTAGTCAAATGCTACTGCCAATTGTAATTTCGATACGTAAATCGCAAATTATTTGGGAGCAAAACGATTCCTAATTGTACGAATACTATGAATTCTACGAATTTTAATAGAACTGTTTTTTTTTATTGTACAGTAATCACCCATGCTACAGAATTGTTTTTTTTCTGTTGAATTGACTTATTTTATTACATTTAATTCCATGTCTGATTACATCTACAAATAATTCAGAAGAAATGTTCTTTTATTTTCTATTTTTTTATCCTTTGTTATATTCAGGCGAAGAAAAGTTAGTTGCAGAAAAGAAAAAAAATGGCGTCACAATTTTGTCGAAAAGACTCAACACTTTCTTCCGGGTCACTTAGTATAGAAGTTTGAAGAACTGTTCTCGACTCTAATGAGTTTCTAAAATAACTTCCCTACTTCGAGGTGGAAGTGATTTTTCGGTGAACCTACGAGAACCGTAACAAGTCTCAGGGAGTTCAAATGATGGACAGTTCTCATCTCAAGTTTTCACTACTCAGTACATTTTATTCCGACAAGTAAAAATAAATATGAATTTTTAAAAACATTGAATCTGTGAGTTCATAAAAAAAGTCTGCAAATTTATTAAATGCAGAGAGAAATTGTGGATATTTTTTTATTTACCCTAACCCTCTCTGTCAAATTTCTAAAGATATTAATTGTAAAAAAAAACAGTCGTAAGAGACAAAACTTGATTAAAATTAGCTTCATCTTTTCTACGAAGATAATTATTATACAAGTTCCAAACAATAAAAAAATTAGTTCATTATTCGAGAATTTTAATCTAAGAAACATTGACCAAGTTCCTTTTGTAATTTAAACACTGTTCACTTCACCTTGATAAATGTAGTGAGTTTCAAATCTCAATTACCGAGAAACTTGTATTGGATGTACATAAATTGATTCCCACTAGTGTATCAATGCACTTAGCTTATAAATTAGCAATGCGCATAAACAGATGTGAATCCTGGTGAATATAAACTCGGGATAACGATGTACGAGGATATAAATCTGTCCCATGTGTAACATCCACGCTCTCGACGAACTCAAAGCTCAAAGCATAATATATTACATACCAACGCAGCTGCTGGTACATCACTTCCAAACACAGCATAAGCCCAACACGACTGCAAGTCAGGAATTCATCGTTATCTTCGAAGGTGTAGGAAATCTAATGCACTTTTTTGTCGGTTTTGTGTCTAGCTTTTAACAGGAATTCGCATCGCTTGAGGTAAAGACGTACAATAAACATTGGAGAGAATTTTTTGCATTAAAATGCATTAGCATTGCATTCTTGTTAAAGAAATACATGCATTTTATTAATTAGAAATTACAAAAGCAATGATTTAAAATTATAACGTTCGTTGCGATAAAATTTGGATATTTCTTTGAGTGGATACTGTAATAAGTCCATGTATGAATATCCATGGGTAGATCTCTAACTTAACATACTTGAGTGAGCAAATGGTTCCATTTACAACACCATGAAATTGCGCCGAAATAAAAGGACGCTATAATTTAGGGGTGACCCCACAAGACACGCTCGATTACTGGTTTCCAAATCTCACTTCTCTACTCTACTACAGTTATATCACCATAGCAATCTACTGTAAGACATACATAGGGTCACTTAATATAACTCAAACTACAACTCATCACAAAAGGAGGATTACTCATTATCATGCATACTCTATTCTTGGGCACATCTTAAGTACAACGTCATTGTAAGATCAAAAATGACAAAGAGACACATCATTATTGAACTTGCAAATCTTGACTCCTTATTAACCGAGGATTTACCAAAACGTTTGAGTTCGGATCATTGGCTCTTCTTTTGCATATCCTTACGATTGTCCCACCTCTTTTATTCCAAATCCACCACATTTGTGATCTTCCAGTCACTCACTCCAAATTACATCCGAAGTTAACAATTTGCTCGGGAATTCCTGCAGATTGTTGAAGGAAATAGAACTGCTATCGCTTGTGAAACCAGGCCTTATATCTTTCGAATTGAACTGAAGAATAAGAGTTAGTGGGGTTTAGTTAGTAGTAGTGTTGAGCAACTGACTAGACAACAGTTCGACCGTTGGAATCCCGTGGAGGTAATGGAATTATTACTCAAACCTTATCATTAAGAGTGACACCCAGGGCTTCTCAGCCTGCATTAAAATTACTGATAGCCGTAGCATAATGGTAGCGTCTTAGCTCCTTTTGGGTACTTAGTGTTTGATCTCCGCGGTTCGATGCAACGCTTTTTTAGACTCTTATCGGTTTGGTACCTTTACAGTTCTCGGACCCACATCCCATTTCCCCATGTCCCTTTTCTCAATCGTGTGGATAGAGTGCTGAGCCACTGACTGGACGGCGGGGATGCGGTTCCCGGCGGAAAGTGGAATTTTATAAATCTACGCCCAGACTGACTCCCAACCCACTCAGCCTCTTGTAAAACGAGTACGGTTCCATCCTGGAGTCAAACAGACCAGACCGAGATGCTGGCCACATCTCATCTCCCTTGAGTAGAGGCCTAGTAATTGCGGTATCCTACCATCCGTGACAGTTTCACTTTGACTTTAAGAGGAAGTTCATTGCATGAACTTTGCCTCATCATCATAATGAATACGAAAAAAAAAATACGATAATTAAATATAAGTAAATAAAATAAACGAACATGAAATAAAAAATTAAGTTCTAGGTCTGCCCAGAGCGAGACACTCATCTCATCCACTACATAAAGTTCAAAGGCATACTAAAGGTCTCGTTGGGACCGTATGACCATGACTTTAAAGTAAGTAATAAAAACGTCAAAAATCGGAAGACGAATTAATTGTTTTCTGTTCAGTAGAGAATAGAACACATGCAGAATAGCAGTTGCTTAACAACTGGATGTTTCTGATTGCGCAAGTCAGTAAAAGATGGAAGAGGTCGTCAATTGCACAAGTAAAGATAATGGAAATATGAAGGAGTAAATTCAAATTAGAAATTCATGCTAATGTATTTGGAACGTTATGTAGTCTATGTTTTAGGTGAATAAGAAATAACAAAAGTGTAAAAGTTGTATAGGTTTCATTAGACTGTGTGAATAGCAAATATTGAATCAGAGATTAACGGTTATTGATGGTGAGACGACGATATAAAGAATAAATGTTAACAACTTATTTTTTACCTTCACCTGCCATGTATCTGCGTTGGTAATTCATGATTTACGAATGTATGTTCTCATCCTACTCTGAATCCTTGTATTCAGTCAATTTGTATTCCCCTTTTTGATCATATCACACCGTCTCCTGAAGCCCATATTATTCTTCTTGCTATGTTCTCGACCTCTCATGACACACCTTCGTATGAACTTGTCCTCCTCATCCACCACACGATTCTGATTCCAGATTTTTCAGAATGTATTTTTCATAACTTCAACATCTTACATTCATCGTCATATTGAATTCTTCCTCAAGCACTCGTCATACTCTCCTTCATCAAAATAATCTCATACTTTTTTGCCCTCATTTCAAATTCTTCGCACTTTCCATCATTTTCTGCATCCCATTTTTTCCTTCGTACCACAAGCATCTTCACATTTCATTCCCATTATTCAATGTTCCTCATCAAAGAATCGAATCTTTCCCCAAACATCATCTTCTCTCACCCTCACTTCACATTCATCTTCTTCCACTATGACCATAACTCTCCCCTCATCCCAGATCTTCCCTCATCCTTGACCTTGCCCGCAAACACGAACTTAACCTCGGAGCCGCCAGAAGAAACTATCTACTCAGAGGGCCACCGGCGGCAAGAGAGTACGGGCCAAAAGAGCAGACTGCTCATCGCATCGTTCCGATGTGCCCGTGTTACTACGCCTATAAATTGAACCCAGACAGCTGAGCGAGGTCTCGACTGCGCCTGCCAATAAGATCGAGAATTGCCGCGCCTTTTAAAGACAGCACGTAAATTAGAGCGGGTGTTGTGAAACGGGGAAGAACCTCCCCAACCACCCCCACCTTGACGATCCAAACGGAAGTCTTGAGTGCAGATGTCTGGTGCCTTGGGGGGTTCGCCTTCGTGATTTGTCTAGACGACTCCCTGTGGTTTTTATTTGCGCAGTAGATGCTTATTACGTTTGCGTGGTTCTCTGTACAGTACCCTTGTTGGTTCTGAGAAACAAGTATTGCATTTGTGGATTCGATTACTCATGTGAAATGAGGTCACGACATATTTTAAAATAAAACTTTGTTATCAAGACTCACTCATTCATTTGTAAACTAATAAAAAAATAACATTTTTCAGAATGTTTGCCAGTAGATGTTTCAAGCTCCAATTTCCTATCTACAATAATCAGGGGCGCGTCAATGGTGTATTTGAATTTATTATTTTACAGCAATCAATTTTTATAAAATAATTTCGATATTGGTTATCTGAATTTACATTGTATATGCATTTAATTTACCCAAATTATTCAACATACTAACTTTATATAGAGATGTAATTACTAAATAGAAGTGTGCGTACTCGCTCCCCTAAAACCGTATCCTATGACTCCGCATTCATGACCCCTCCCTCCAAGAAAAGATAAATCTTGAATGTGTAATTATACAATGTGATGTAATATTAATAAATCATTGCTTGACATCATATGCACTATCGTAGTTTCAATGTTTTTTATGAACCGTCAAATAATAAATGAGATTATTTATCTTCGTCCGTTATACACTTTTTCCCTCTCTGGATATTTAGTCCACCACCCTCGTTCACGGGTCATCCCTTACGGCAACGCGCCTTATTTGACTTGATTTACGTTCTCGGTTCTTGTTTCACATTCATGACAACCGCACGTTTTGAGGAAGTTCCCATGACCTGGAACTCTTAGTATTTGCGCCGCCAAGTGTGTGATTGACCTTAACAGATTATTTGTCGGATTTTAAGTTGGAGAAACAGATAAGATTATTCTCGAGGTTCAGAATGAAGTAAAAACCGAAAAGAAGATAGGCGTACAAAAAAATGTTGAAACAAAAAACTCCAATTTTGGGTTTGTTTGTACAAAATAATAGGTTTTATCCCTGGTCATCGCTAATCAAAAAATTTTAACTAATTTACCTTCAAGTTTGTGGTTAAATCTTATAAAATTTATATCCTTCTTCCAATAATCATGTTTTGTTTTTTTCATAATTGACAAAACCAAAGTTTTGTTTGAATAATGTTTTTCTTAGATTCATAATCCACAAAATTACTTTAATTATATTATTCTTCAAATAATGCGGCATGACGAACATTTAATAATCATTATATTCTTTTTCATTTCTGAACTAAAATAAAGCGAAAAGTTAAACATAGCTTCGGAATGTGAAATAAACTACATTTATCAAGCAAGATAAATAAGTGGTTGATTCTATGATGAGAGGAAACCTGTGATTGTTTGGGACCAAGTGTTTAAATCTACAAATTAAATACAGTATGAAAATTAAGTGTATTTATTGATTGTTGTTCTCATGTTTAGATAAATAGGGATCTGTCCGATTTCTTATAAAAGAGAAGAAATCCCAGAATTATCGCTATGTTTACTAATATCTTCACTTAACCAGCCGTGCTGTCCTGTGAATATTCATTCTGTCTTGCATTCTTTGATCTTACATTGATATTGAAACTACACCCATTCTTTCTTCTTATGTCAGAGGTACAAAGAAAATACTTAAAAATGTAATTCTGGAACTGCAGTAAGAAATAAAATTAACTAATATGAACGACAGGAAGAAAGTAACCGGTTGGCTGGCTATGAGCCAAATTGTTTGGAACAGGTTTCAAAAATCAAGAAATCCATATGTTGGCAATCTTGTTACATCACGGAAAATCCTGTTTGTAAATTCATATTGTAGCCAACATTGTCATGACATGTAATTATTTCTTAAATGCAATTCTTTCGCATAATTTTCCTAATATTTTTTCGACTGTTTTTATAGTCAAGTTTGACGTAATTATATCATTTGACAACCGACCGGCGATCAAAAATACTAAAATTAAAATTTGTGTCATCCGACCATTTTTCTTTTATTTTATGAAGAAATTTTATAGCTATTTTCTACTCTGGTCACATATGTGGCTATTTTCCTTTTTCTTCTATACCCAAAAATCAACGAATGTGGTTTTGGAATAATATAAAAGCGTAGGGGAAATTTCTCACGAACAATGAGAAGAAAAGGAAAAGTGGTTACTAATTCTTTGAAAATATTATATTTCTGATTTTTTTTACAGAACTTCTAGTACACTTCCGTTTCTCAAAACAACATTACTTTGAGTTAAAACACTACTCCTTTCACTCACTCATTTATCGTAATCAAATAAATCATTTAAATACTTAATTGGATGTATGTATTTATATAATCACTTTTTATTCCATGCTGTTTCTTTAATGAAACTTCATTCATAAAAAGAGACGTCAACAACGTTTACCTCCGCTGTCTTTTTTATCTTCACATTCTTCTTCAATACATTATCAATACTTTCAACTTCATTGCATCACCAACTCTCACCACCATCACCTCCACCTGTGGAGAGTCCGATGCCGTCACTGCACCGGAGGCCATTGACGAACGAGCTCGCTTCCGAACCAATTTCACCAAGAGTTATTTATGGTTCTGCATACCCGCGTATTTGTCGCTCTGAAAAGAGTTCTCATTTCCTAAACCAGTTTCATTAATCGAAGATAACACGTGCAAGGGGCTTACGAGTGTAGGGCCTAAGCGGGTGGTCGATCAATCCTCGTCGTGTTTTCTACTTCTCGACACGAAGACCATGTCTCTCAGAAGTTAGAAGGAAATCGTACAATATGCAGACTTCGAGTCACTAATTGCGAAAATTAGCTTTCCGTATAAATCGCTGTGATATCTTTATTCATTCGCCAACTCGGACCGAGTAGTTGCGAGTCGTTAACCCTCGTGTGCCCAGACATTTTCATCAGCTTCCTCCATCAATTATTTTATTTATCATATTTTCCTCTTCCACACTGAGAGAAAAGATTCAGATGTGACATTTGAATTCAGAAGAAAGCAAGGGTTTCTCCAGACCTTTGGTTGTGATATCCCAACTTTTGAATGTCATTCTCAACCTTAAAGTATCTGCCCCTTAAGGTAGGATATCATATCCAAAGGTTGTGGATAAATTCCTGTCTTCCTCTGAATTTGGATCTCACATCTAATCCATTTTCTAAGAACATGTTCCTCATTCTGTCATGTACTCCACAACTTTAGAAGAAAACTCCTTTCCTGAATGCATCACCAGAAGTTCTGGTGTGACGTCACCATAGATGCGGGTGCATTTCAAAGAACTCTCCCAGTTTCTCCTCCTCCTCATTCTTTATTCTTTAATCTTCACAATCCAAAACTCCTTCTGTCACGTCCTTATGAATACAATAAGAGAAGTAAAAGAATAATATTGGCCCGGCGTATATTTACAAAAGCATAACTTGGCAATAATAATAATAATAATAATAATAATAATAATAATAATAATTGAAATTTATGTCCAGATTTACAAATGTGTTTACAAACATGTATATAACAATCCTTTTAAAAAAATTAAAATCATCAAAAATATTACAACAAATTTAAAGTTTATAATAACTCGAAAAGGTTACTTTACCAGTTTTGCAAATTTTTTTAAAAACATTATTTTCCTGAAAATGTAATAAATTTAACAAATTCTAACAAATATACTTGAAAACCTCTCTAAGTTTTCATGAACTTGTCAGAGAGATATTTATACATTTTTCCTTTATATAATAATAATAATAATAATAATTGGTTGAAATCTGAACTATGGAATCCATGCCTACTGAGTCGGCTTCTGAGTTCCCTTCTCAGCTGCGCTACGTAAAGATGTTATTCTTACAATAATACAAAATGATGTACTTGAAGAAAATTCCAGTCAGATAGTAAGAGGGGTATCGAAATAACGGTATACTGAATTTTCATCCTCAATGAAAAAATAACGAGTAATTTTTGAATTTCGAGAATTCGTTCTATGGAAAAGTTTCATACATACAGATTGAGAGGGTGATTTATTGTGCGTGACGTCACAGCAGAAGCCACTACTCTCTCGATCTTGCAACAGACTAACTTCCCCCAGAGACATTCATCTAGTGAGAACCGTCAGCAGAGTCCACAACTTGAGAACGCGTAATTTCTCATCAAAATTATACTTACTGCGCGCAAATTCTTATAGCCCCTTTGGCACCAGGTGTCACTCGATGTTCACCTCTTATTGGTGAGGTAGGAGGAAAGAGAAGGAAGACATAATATTATGACCAACTACATCTGACTGAAACCAGAGAGAAGATAAAAAGAACAAAAGAAGATAGAAATAAAAATTAATTTAAGTTGGCAATTGTGATGGGAGAAGGACAAAAGAGGGCGACAGACGTACAGTTTCACAAAGGAGGTTACACATGGAGTACAGGATAACGGTGGTTCTTTCCAAAACGGGAAACCTTAGAGATTTTTACAGGACATGGTCAAATGAATGTATTACTTGCAGAAGATAGGTGTGACGCGCACGGGAACATGTCGGCGTGAAGGAGGACAAGAAACTGTAGAATATGTACTATGACATTGTGTCAAGTATGGAATAAAAAGAGCGGATTATATAGGGGAGTTTATGAAACTGGATATACTAGACTCGAGAATCATGGACAAGCTAATATCAACGAGACGAGAATTAGAATTTTTCGAAAAACGCTGCATTAAAGTAGCAGAAAGGAGAAAACGATATATCTGGAGATAACGCCCTTCTCCCCTGATTATAAGCCGCGACAGCGTGGAGATATTTCGGATGATGGTGAGGTAGTGGCATTGATTGAACATTAGGAACGGCAGAGAATAATGCAGGGATACTGATTTGTACAAACCCTTGAAGTGACTCTGTCGGGAACATTGGGCTAATTAGAGAAAATAAAATCTTGTAAATCTATTACTGAAACTACTATGAGAAACCGTACGTAGTATATTCCCGAAATATGAGAAATTAATTCCACATCATATTTTCTCCCCTGACGTTTCTCTCCTGATTAAGGTCTCTAACTTCCCCCGGTTCCCCATCGCCCTCCTGCCGCTGCCTCTTTCATGCGTAACATTCTCTCATATTTCTCGTCTCGTTTAATGAAAATTCATTCTCGTTTTCATGTCCACACGCTCGGAAACGAGTCTTCGATTGTATTATCTGGTCGACTAATCCATAAATTCTCACCGGTGCACTGACCGCCCCGCGTGCGCAGATAAGATCAACGCTCGTTCGCTAATAATAATCATAATCATAACAACAACCACGTGCATGAGGCCAGAAGCGGTCCGATCTGTCTGCCAATGTTGGCGAAAGGAGCTACAAATCTTGAAAGGGAGAATTTTCTGATTTAATGTTGTCAACGCTGGCTATGATTCAATGTTGTTACGGGTTGTCGAAACAGTCGACGTTAAGTTGTGGTGTACTTATGCACTGAATCAATATAGGTGGACTACCAAGTAGGTGTCGACATGATATATTTGTTGTTGAGTTGTCTTGGTTTATTGCTGGTCGCTACTCATGCAAGCGAGTCAAGTGAAACAGGTGTAGTATTACGATGCTTATAATTTGTTGTACAGAAATACTAGAAAATGATTTTCACTTTTACCTGGCCTTTTTATTACATTTAAACATAACTAGTTGTCAAGAAGGGAGAGTTATATGCTACGGTAGAACACAATGTGTTCCGTAAACATAAATGATTTTGTCATTATTACATATAAAAAGAAGAATATTTGTTTCGAAGAAAAAATGCAAATTTGGAATTCGTAACAAACAAAGTGATCACTTTCCGTGACTGATAATCATTAAAGAATCACACCCGTACAAAAATGATATTCGTTTCATATTAATTATTATATTAATGATAGAAAAAATAAAATAATTTTGTGGTAATGTCACGAAACGCGATAGCACGTTCAACGAGGATTTATTACAAAACGTGTTTTCATTGGGGCAAAATTTAAAAATACAAATTAATTACTGTGCTCTTCTACACCATCCGTGCTGTAATGAAGCATCGATGTTAAATGAAAGTGAAGTAATTACATTAATAAAATACACTATAACAAAAAAAGCCATTTTTCTTGATAAATACGATATAATGCAAGTAATTTTTTTTTTTTTTCGTGGATGTGCAGAAATTTAAAATATAGCACGTTCGTTATTTAGGTTTCATTTGCGTTAAAAAGGATTTTCGTTAGTGTTAGTAATGTTAAGTTGTCAAAGGATGTTTATTATGAAAACGAATTTTTTTCATACCTTCATTACTGCGATAACTTTTTGCATTTTCAAAATTTTTTCATATAAAAACACTGTTTCAAATTAGTATAAAACGCATGTAAGATATATCACTGACCGAAAACATACGAAACATACCATCATTTCGACCAAAGAAAGCATGTAAAAGAAAAAAGGTGTGAATGGAGCTACATAAATTATTATGAACAACCGTTCCAGCTCTAATTACAGATAACAAATATTACATATACAATGATAACAATTTTGTCTCCTTTCATAGTAATATTGCCTGAATAAGAAATATTACAGTTTCACAAGCATCAACGTTTCATCATCTTTACCTTCGTTTTATGAAAACACCATTTCCTCATTGACGTGAAACAATATTCTTTTTCTGCAATCCAAAATCTAATTCGCTCATCCTATTCATTTTCAAATCATTTTTCAACGTGTATGAGTTTTAATAGCTTTTTCTCCTTTTATCTTTTAATTGTCTTAAATGACCCAATGTTGGTAAGCCCTTAAGAACTAAATGTTGGCAGTCCTAAAATCCCAGTAATAACAATAAATATTAAAAATAATTTTAATTGTCATTACCACATATTGAAAATTCCTCATGTGGTCGAATACTATTTCTTCGTTGTTATCGGACGCATTCTTCTATATTTCTTATTACACTCAACATCCGACCGGCGCGTGCAGATTCAGCAGCCAGACATCAGTAACCATCTCCATCACTGACACCACATCACCAACCACATCTACACCAATGTCCATGACCAGTGGCGGATGTAAGGGGCTATAGTCCCCCCCCCCTTCATTGGAACTGAACAGAATTGAAGTTGATAATTGACATACTTTGTAAAAGTGTTATCAGAAGTTATAATTGTTTTTGTTATTAATATTACCACGTTAAGAAAATTAATAATATCATATTAATAAAATAAATAAGCTAGATTAATGAAATTAATAATACCATATTAATAACTTTTATTTATAATTGTTATTAATAATACGGTATTGTCAATTATTTATTTGATGCATTTGTGTCCGAAAATTATAATTTTTAAACAAAAATGCTCCCTGTTTAGTCTTCCCTTGATTACGATCTAGATCCGCCACTGGCCATGACCAACCACCTCCATCACCAACCTCCTACATTCCCCGTCACCAGCGTCACCACCATCCTCGGTGCGTGAACAGAAAATGCTTCACCGTCAATTGACTCATCTTACGAGGTCTTCCATTGTAGAAGCGCCAGAGCGAACGTGGTCCCTACAGCGCGCCATGGCACGGCGTTTGCAACGCTCGCCTCGAAAATTTATGAGAGCTACGTTGGTTATTCAAATCAGTATTGTCCCGCGGACGCAAGGGCCCCTTCCCGTTCATCGGCCCTCCGCTGGCCCTTACCTTGCGTTGCCGACTCACGCCCGCTCTCTGCCTTCACTACTTCTGAAACACACCACCACAATACCTCTCGTACGATATGCAAGAGACGTCACGGGAAATTTAGAGGGGATCGCGAAGTCAAGAGTTATGGGACTAATTCAAAAGAATATGTCTGATAAAATTTTTATGATTCTCATGTTTGTAAATAATCCTTGTCGCAACAATTGCTTCGTAGAGTCGATTTTAAAGAGCTATAAAAAAATTTTTGGCCAACCGGGTCCGACAAAAGAACTGATTTGTGAGTTATGTCATAAATAATTA
The DNA here is from genome assembly GCA_002313205.1 of Laupala kohalensis. Taxonomy (NCBI): domain Eukaryota; kingdom Metazoa; phylum Arthropoda; class Insecta; order Orthoptera; family Trigonidiidae; genus Laupala; species Laupala kohalensis. The sequence goes on along the minus strand of NNCF01126330.1, from coordinate 1,408,323 downwards.
GAGGTCAGGTGCGGTTATTTGTTTTATGTTTTCCTTTATCTGACTTGTTTGGAAAAAAAAATACCTTGACGAGAGAAGTGTTTGAAAAGTGATCGAAATAATGGGATGGTCCTTTGCATGTTTCATGATGCATGCATAAGAGTAAATTAGTTTATTGCCCACTACGTAGTCATACGCAGCTTGTAACAACTTTTTTGTCAGAAAATGTATTTATACCGAACCGATAACACAGACTAAAAAAGGAATTCCAACCATAATTCTCATTTCAATCCATCCTTCTCCTTCGTTCGAACCATTGATTTCTGTAGGATTCTCAGTTCGTATATTAGGTATAATATTGACTCCTATTACCCATCTTTTTTATTCCTTAACAAAAATCATTCATGAGAAGCAAGCTTCGTTCGGGTAAAAATTGCATTTGCTACTCAAATCTCAATTCATATCTTGGAGGTGTTCTCGAGAACCAATTATGTGCGCATCCGTTTTGGGCGAATTATGACTCAGTTTAAAGAGATTGCACAAAATTTCAACGAAATAAATAATCTTGTTAAATTTACTTCGGTTTTCACCTCTTTAATCTCTCATCTCATCTTCATTTTCGTATAACTGTTTTTTTTTTAAGTTGAATAATTCTGGTTATTTTTATAGTTCTTGGTTTCAAATGAATTCAGTGTTACTTAGAAGACATTACAAAGAGTAAACATGGACAAAACTAACTTACCAGATGTAGCCTGCGTTTGTCATTCAAACCAACAACAATACAAAATATCTATGGTCTGCTTCCGATGAAAGACCGTCACACATTCATCAATCGTTTAATTCTGATAAGTTCCAGTAAATATTTTGGTAATCATAGGAAAACTGAGTCTATGATTCGTAAATCTTTGTTTAAATTGTTAGTACACAAATGTGTATGCTACACCTAGTAGACCATAGATTTTTTAATAACTGTTTTCTAAATTTTATGTTGAAGTAGTGAAATTTTATTATTTCACACTGACTTTTATTCACAAAATGTTGAATTCTATTAATTCATGAACATAATATAATATGTCCATTATTATAATATTGTATTACAATATGTATAATGATATATTATAATATGTTGTTATACATATTACAATATGTATAACAACATATTGTAATATATTGCATATATTATATATGTATTATGTATTGCAATGTCCTGTAATAGATATTAATTTGTAATGTAATTTACGATGTAGACCATTCTACTATGTATCCCCCTGCGTAGCTTTATACTGTGAACTTCTTTTTCTTCACCTTAACTTCTTTTTCCTATTCCTTTGGGGTCGGAGTCTTAGCTCCTTTTCCCTAATCTTTAGGGGTCGGAGATGGGGATGATATGATGCCTCTTACTTTGAATTGATGGGGGAATTTCTAGGGTGCCGGATGCCCTTCCTGCCGCACCTCCCCGAGGCGGGTGATTCATTAATGACATGGAGGTGAATGATGATGAGTGAATGTTGTCGTGGAATGATAGCCAAGGGAAACGGAAGAACCCCGAGAAAATCTACCGCGAACGCCGCTTCGACCACCACCTCGAAATCTACTTGGATCGGACCGGGTTTGCACTCGCGTCCCCAGAGGTAGAAGGCGAGTGCGTTAGGCACTACACCACGGGTCACCCCGTAGCTTTAGACTGTGAACAAATGACATATATCTGAACTGCATGCATTTTCGCACAGTCATTAATAATGTTTCACTTAATGTTTATAATGTTATATTCATTTTTTCTTTAAATCCCATTTTTTCTCGCCAATGTGTTTCTTTTTTCACAGGTACTACATTAGTTATAAATCAATTTTTATGTTATATTATATTATTAATTATTTGTCATGTTTAGTCTTAAACCGCCATCCTGATTGGGGATTTTGCTGGGTCCTCTCAATCGCTTAAGATTCAACAAGGATGGTTCTTGGCTAGTTTTCCCAGTAGCAAATACAATATATACTCACTCATCGAACCTTATTTTTTAATTAAATTGAAAATATTTTCAAAGTAGATCGGTGGAACAGCACATCTAGGTCTGAGACCACTGGTAAAGTCATTAGCTTATTTTACTTATTTATAACGTTATAATATATAAATCTCACAGATTTATCACACGTAACGTGAATCTTTCTTGGACAATGTGTACTGCCAATTGATAAATATTTACCACCCATACCCACCACAAAACCACAAACGACTCCCATATCCGTCGTCGTCTTCTTCTTCCACACTGCAAAACATCTTCGTCTCCACATCCACCACCATCGTTGCCATTTCCACCCACGGTGTGGCGCGGCGGACGGAGTGATGGTCGAGCGCGGCGCGGAGGCCGCATCCGTCCGTCNCCTCTGTCGCCTCACCGCCCCCGCCGTTACCTGCGCAGCGTTATCCCGCAGCATCTCTGCCGGCAGGTGCACCAGACGCGCAGCCGGCAAAGAATGAAGAATAGGCCATCCCGAATTATCTGATGCCTCCGACAATCAGATATGTTGTATTCTATACGTGTTTGCGTTCCGACCAACAGAGGGTGGGCGGGGGGCTTAAGCTTTGTCTACATATCCCCGGGCGACGGAGCGTACCGTCTCGCCCCCGCCACCATCGCATCACCGAGCCGCAGCCCTTTACCTCGCTTCGCACCGCACCTTCCAACGTCACCTCTACTTGAGTTATTTACTCCGTCTTTGGTCTTATTTTACGGGCGGGGAACTTCTTCTAACTATAGCCCACGCACTCCGGTACTCTTCAGCGATGGTCAGTTAGTGAAGGTGATGGAGGGAGGAAACGTTGTTGAACATAGCGCGTGTACGTGTGAAGGAGTAAGAAGAGAAACATAGAAAGGAGAGTTACTTTATGTGATAGCTCCAAGTAATTTAATACTCGTGAATTATATCCTCGGGTTTGTCCGAAGACGTTTCGACGACTTAGGATCAAAGGAAAAATTGAAATGTACAAACGTCGTGTCAGGATTCTAGCCAATAGGATGAGGGGGGACGATGTGTGATAATCGTATTTGTGTCCACATATCATATTTAGTAGTTTCGCATGTGACCGTCTGTTGGTTCTGTTTATTGCTGTGTTTCTCAATTTGTTTTCTCGATGTTCTCCAGGGTCTGCTTTGTACTATCAAGAAAAGCTGGAACTCACGAGCAATGATATGTACTCAAATATTTTAACACTAATATTAGTTTTATCGATAATTGTTTGGTTCAATCAACACAACTCAACGTATCTAGAACACTTCAAAAAATTATGAAGTACTTTAATAATTTTATTGTCTAAAAAGCAATAACAAACTGCCTATGACCGCGCGGAGGACAATAAACTAATTTACTCTCCGGAAGCAAGCAAGGGACCATCCCATCAATCGACGATCAAGGGTCCTAAGGCAGAGGCGGATCGAAAAATTTTAGCACACAAAAAATAAACGACAAATAAAAGCACACTAACAATAAAGAGAGTTCGCAACGTGTTATAATATTAACAAAATAACGTAATATCTGTATTTAATAAAACACAAAAAAGTTATTTGAGAGTACATATTATTATTATTCAGAATGTACGGTTTACAAAAATCGTTAATGATTAAAAAAAACACTAAATTCGAGATTTATTATTTCAATATAAGTCGCCCCCTAGGCAAGCCTAATGGGTCTGAATATAAAATCCACCTCTGTCTTAAGGATAACCAGAGAAAAACCAGAATAATTTCATAAATATATAAATTCATAATTATATTTCCCTTAATTTCAGAAAGAAAATAGAGGGTTGTGGCATTTCAACAAATTGCTGAGTATAATATTATCTTGGTATCGTTATTTTCAAGTATGGAAAATCCACCGAGAAACAAGGTGAGAATAGATGCTTTAATTTATACAAGCGTGCTACCCAGAGGGCAGTGTTACCAAGGGATCTATTTACATCGGTTGGTAGCCGGGGGGTTGCGCTAGTGCGATGCAAGTAAAGAGGCGAGAAATCTCGGAGGCGACAATGTTGCCACCTTCAATCAGGCGCTTCATCAGAACACGCCCACATCGTTGCGGGGCTCGAAACGTGCATTTCGATGGTGATAGATCAGATTTATGGTTGGCGTTGTTCAGACCGCACGCATCGGTTGGAAGCAAGAGGGGACTGTTTATTGCTCGACGTGCTGACAACTGTACCGACCGGTGGGGATTCAGCGTGGAGCTGCTTGCTTCGAGTTCGGAAGGTCGTGAGATCGAGTATAGATCGGGGGACGTTTTCAACCGACGCTCAAACCACGAACGTCGTTGTCTTTAGCCGGATTGTCTGACTGAGAATTTCTGCAGTTTTCTCGACTCATCAGATATCAGAGCTGGAGTAGTACAAATTATCACATTACTGTCCTCATTAAAGTATTATTTTCGTTGTTGATTGATATCAAGTATTCACGAAGCATGGAAATATTGAACAAAAAGGAGTTGTAATTAATCAATAATTCGTAATATTGATTTTTAATGTTGGGCTAGTACAATTATTTTGTGATTTTAAAAAAAATTAAAATAAATTTAGATTGTCGTTTGACTCTTGGACAAGGAATTTCTGCAATTTCCGTAACAACGACATTTTTCCACACTTTTTAATCAATGATGCCCCGTAAGGAATAAAATTCTTAACGTCATCGCGTTCCTACTTCCAATTCCAATGTTTTAGTATATTTTTTTTTGCTATGTTAAGCCGGTACTTTTTCCAGCATATCACACGTACACACACAAAACAAGAAAGGAAACATCCGCGAAAGTTTCTCCATATAAGCCCATAGTAATTTAAAGTCATATAATTCAAATTTTTGCTCTATAAGGGTATAGAAATTCATTGACACTGGTTAGGGAACGGTTCATAATATCATTTGAAACATTTTTGGGGGGTACTGAAACCTAGTTGCAGTGACGGATATAACACCTTAAACCCGACAGCCATGGCATAGGGGTGGCGTCTTCACTTTCTTCGTACTTTTAGAGTGCGGAGGTACGACTTCATAGACGTAGTTCAGTCTCTCACTGTTTTACCCGGAAAGTTTTCGAGTAGTTCTTAACAGTTGAGACGGTATAGGAGCAAATAATCAGAATTTCTTCAAAACCTTCCGGGTATACTCTATTTTGGGCACTGAAATCATTCAATCATAAATGAGCGCTTTTCGTATTGACATACACACATCCAGACTGACTGCAGACCTACTCAGCCTGCTAGGAGTTGCACGTCTAACCTGGGGTTAAACCAGCCGCAGCGAGATGCTGGCCACATCTCCTCCTAGTGTCTAGGCCAAGTAATTGTGGAGCCCTAATCTCCGCGAACCCCTTGGACACTTTCGGGGCACGCTGTAGGACAGTTTCACTTACACTTGACTGAGTTACACATCTTGTTCATTATATTTATTAACAAAAAATTCAAATGAATACAAGCTTGGGTCTATTGTTTAAAAATTAACACGAGTAAATAAAAACATATTAGTTTCCGAATAAAAATTTATATTTAACCATATTTATATTGCAAAAGATTTATTGTTGAAAAAGTTGTAAAATTGCAAAAAGATCATTGACTCTCTTGTGTATTGCATTATTTTCCTTTCAAACAAGTAAAATCTTTTTAATTTCCAATTGCACAGAGTGTGTTAGGGAAGTATTGTAATCAGTGGGGAAAAAAATTGAGATCTCTTCGGATCTTTGCGAATTGGCTCCACGACAGTCTATTTTCAAATTGTGTGTGTGTGTATGTTAAGAATTTTGTTCCCTTGATAACTCAGGAACAAATTGATGTATAGAAACCAAACTTGAGATTTGACTTTGAACGCGTTGGGAATAGAAGCCTATTTGTGAACAGCTCATTCCGACTTCATCTACACACCGCGCTCCAATTCCGGTTTCTCAATATTCAAAGTTTTGAAAGTATTCATAGAAGCATTTTGATTGGTCAGTTAATTCTGCGTACAGATTGCTGAACCGCATTCCTGTACATCGCACCGTTTTCGAGGTACAGTGAAAATTTATTACGCAAAAAAAAAAAACGGGATTACAAGGAGTGTGTAAGGAGAGTATTGCAATCGGTCGAAAAAAGAGTTTTGAGATTTTTTCTGATCTTTGCGATCTTGGATACGCTTATTTTGAACCTGCCAATACGTCTATCCCCAGGAGGTTAATATGAAAGATAATTAATGCATTCTGTACCTAAATATGTTATTATAACTTTTAGGATACCATGTATTGAGATGATAAGCATTTTGCAAACCGATTGATCTTAGAAATATGTCAACTTGTTTAATAATTATAATATTGTAATGTTAAATTATTTTTTAAATTGTATTGTTTTACCTTTTTTTAATTTTTTTTAGTGGTATGTAGGCTGTTTAGTGCCGTGAGTTTGCGTTATGAATTGTAATTGAAAAGTTGAGAGGGGCAAACTCCAAATTTTTTAAATTGTCATAACATAATTTTTGTGGGTCAATATGTACATTTATGTCATAAAATATTGATGTTTTTGAAAGAATGAACGTTTTGAAGAGCAATCTCCGTTCCCCTATAGAAATGCTACTGTAAAAGGATTCTTCTTTATTCCAAGTAAGGTTGCTTGACCTGGCATGCCATATATTTTTATAGCTTGTCGAAATACGTTGGAACCTTAGGGTACGCAACTGAATGGCCCAACCAAGCGATGGCTACTGTTCTATTCTGTAGAAGAGACGCACCCACCAAGGAAGGGTACAACCCCACCCTTTTAGGATTCCACCCTTCTTCTCTTTTACAGCACCATTCCTTCATCACTAGATTTCGGGTACAGAGAGTGAAAGCGCTTGACTCTTTTGGGCACAAGTTTGTACAAGCAGTTTTACGAAAAAAGTGAGATGACTAATAGTAAATTTATTCGTACATATTCCATTTCTTGCCAATATTTGTGTATTTTGTTCATCACATTCTTTATTATTTTATTAACAATACTAATCAAAATTTTATACATTTAATATTATATGATGAACTAACAATAAAAAGTCGAGTTACATTGGTCAAATAATAATGCGTCAAATATAATCAAATTATTTTTTTTCTTACATTTCAAAAATTGTCTCATTATGTATGACTGTGAAATGCAGTGATAACTAGAGAGTATGGCTTAATAAGCCAATTTCAAAAGTTAATTCTTCTTCGTTTGACTGCGCAAAACTGTTCGTGAGATTAATTCAAAAGAGTACAATGGTAAAATACAAAGAATCTCTCAGGGTTCAATATATTGCAATCAGAACAATTGTATATACAGTACATCCCAAGAAAGCAATTTTTGAATAAGAAAATAAATATTTAAAAAATGAAAATAACAGATATGCATATTAAACAAATTTCCTGCTTAAATAACTTTGTTGGTGATTTACAAAGTAACATATAATTGTAATTTAATAATCAATTCAATGTGAAATATTTTGATCTGTTTCTCTTACTCATTAGTGAATAAAACCGGTGTGTTCGATACAGCTACATTGAATAGTTTATGGTAGTCTTTTTAATTATTTTGGACGGCGAAACTTAAACCTTCGTGAAGTAATAAATTGTGTATCCCCCAATAACTAATTCAATACAAACGTACAAGTCGTGAGAAATGGGCGTAATTATACATTTGATACGATGGAAAATTGCACATTTAATTTTATTGAACATTTTATACCACAGTATCCAATCAAATTCGTAATGGCCACAAATATATTTTCGTTTGCTCTACCTATGAAGACGAATGCAGAGAAGTCTATGGTAATAAGGGAACTTGCATTACCCGAGTACTTCTTGCTTTTGAACCAACAGTTCTGTATCAGAAGCTATGTTGAAATAGTTATCAGCCAATAACAACATCTGAACACTCACCATTCAACCAGTGAAGTGTCAAACTCCACGCCATCGTGCTCCTTGGAAACGTTAAAAAATCCTCTCAAAACTGCAACTTCTTCAAGTAATTCTCCCCACAATTTCTAGACATTCATAAAGATAATATACATCAAGTTTCGATTGGTGACGTTGGTTAATATCGACCAAATGTTGCAATAAGTATTACCAACATTAAAAAACTAGTTCTGTTCCTCATCGTTTAATTATTTCGTACAACAATAAGTTGGTTATCGTATGACAATATACTAACATCGATCTTCATTTCGTCGAAGTTTCTTTCTTCTGCATATCTGTTTTGAAAGGAAGTGACTGTACACAGTCATGCAAACATCAGCAGGTACCTCCACGCCCTTGCATTGAAGAAGAGAAAGTCAATGTCCTCTGAGTAAACAGACTCGACCTTAGAGTCAACAGACCCTAACCTAAAAGAATGGACTTGAAAATTCTCGATGTATTGGGGAAGTCGTTGCCCTAACCGTGACGGCACAGAACGCATTGGTCTCGCAAATATTACATTGTACTTCGTAAGTTCCGGTCATTGACTGAGCTCGCTGCATTCAGGGAAAGTCTAAGTTCATGGCAATGCATTCATTTTGTTGTTGCTTACAATATGATGCAAAGAATGTACAAGAGGTATTTGGCCGCTGAAGGTGAGGCACGTACTTCTCAATTTTCCTATTTTTTATTTTAAAAAGCCCTGAGAAAATCGAGACAGTTCTCTAGGATACAGGAAAATAATCCATTTTTGGAAATAATTAATTGATCCCTGATTTGAAAAAAATAATAATACAGACTTCAGCGGTAATATTTCAAAAATCTACGAATAAAAAACAAAGCGTTGAATAACGTTCAGTGAGGCAGAAAATAAGAATGAAGTGATGAGGTGAAATGAAATTCATGGACGAAGGTTACTAATACTGTTATGTTTAAGAACAGAATGGGATATTATGAATAGGTGGATGCTTAGCATATGGTAGTGAAATAAAAAAGCAATGAAGAAGAAGATGCTAATTTTATATTATTCCTCTTATGAGGCAGGGGAGAGCAAGAAAAAGAGAGTAAATTGTTCAAGCAGGCTGTAGGAAAAACAAATAAAAACAAATATTACATTAATAACTAATATTACATGCTTTGAAAAGAATCACTATGACAAAAAACAAGAATTTCGAACGAATTAAACGGATGTATATTATTATTAATACATTATATTTTTATCACAAAATTAGAGCAAAATTATACGTAGTTTTCCTTTCTGCGTACTCCTTAAAACCAATAGGACATGAAACCTTAAGCATTTCTTTCTCGTAGAGTTAACAAATAAATAATTTCGTAAGAAAATGAGTATATGCGAAATATAATCAATTGAGGTATGTAAATGGAAAAAAAATTCTAAGTGTCCCCCCTCCAAATGTATAAGATTTTTTTTTGCGAAAAAGTTCTCCTTGGTAACGCCAATAATTTGGTAATTGATTTAAATGCCTTCTGTTGATAGTTTAATTGCTAAGACGGTCTAAAAATAGTGTGAGCGAATACATCGTCGAGAGGCTAACATGCATTACGCTATGCAAAAATTAACTGGATAGTATAACTACATATTCTTTATACAATAATGCATTATGCAATAGTTAGGGAAACCATTTTTTTTTTGTGAGGCTTTACGGCTCATGTCGACATCAAAGGTCATTGGAGCCCGAAAAACTTGTACAGGTAGGGAAAATGCAGTTTCGCACTAGGGAGAGCCAACATGACTCCCCCCGCGTGCGGGGCTCGTCGAATGATTCAACCCTACCCACTAAAAACCCTCCTGATCTACAACACACCAAAACTTATCTCACAACATACATGAAAACAAAAATGGAGGGGGGGAAATGAGGGGGGCACATAACATGAGGGGGGGACAAAAAATGAGGGGTAGGACAAAAATGAGAGGAATGAGGAAAATGAAAGATACCCTAGCCTTAATAGCGTCGGGATCGAAAAGAAGAAGAGGTGACCGAGGGAGGTCAGAAAAGAGAAAGGAAGGAGCCTCGCACAAGTAAGTGGAAATAATGCCACACTCAGCTCGGGGCCCCGTGTTCGCCAAACACGTACTTACTAGATGTAAGTCCCCTGGGGGGGGGAACCGATATCATAATATATTTTTTCAATAATTTTTCGTAACACCAGACACAATGATGGTTATCAGATGAGGCACATACTCTATTTTTGGATACTATCCGTGGTATTTGGAATGATTTTTTGGAAATCACAAGTAGCATTTCAAACGTTCTTCATATCTTAAATATTTGGCACTACAATGGTTTCAATAGATACTTTAAATCTGGATAATATATAATTTGTTTAATCTATTTTTTTCAATTTAATGCAATTAATGATTCATTACATTAAAAAACAATTTATATTTACAAAATATATATTTTTTAAATTAATGCATCTTTGATTGCATTAAACATTTAAAAAAATAATCTACGATTTTTTTTTCATTACTGTTCATGGGCAGTTTAGTGTTTAATCAGTTTTGTGTGTTCGCTATTTTAGCACTTCAAAGGTTTATATGTCTCAATTATATTTTGAGCATATCACATACTTAAATTAAGACGATAAATAAATAATTTTACGAACATGCTCATTTTGATGATATATTTTGTGAATTTACTCGCATTTTTTCAGTTTCTGTAGAAGAACATCATATACCGTCTTTCTAGGAAACTCATTGAGATTCTCGTTCGTCAACAGTTCGGGGTTTCCTTTTCAATTGGGGAAGCTACCGAAACCAATTTTCCATTCCGAGTACACAAGTCTATTCATGAAGATTCCGTTCTGCACTTCGTAAGACCGTAATTGGGTGGCTTGCTTCAATCAAGGCTCTTTTATTGCCAGTGTGGACTCCGTTTTGAACTCATGACGGGTTTAATTGACTGGTATGTGTAAGCAAAGCTTGAATCGCGTTCACTATTTCCATTTCAATACATCCTTCTCCAGCTCGTACATATTCAGCTGCAAGACTGTTTATTATTATTACGTTCTCTACACTGGTTACCATTCATAATCGACTATTTGTACTCGACGTCAATGGACATCTGATGGCGGAATAAACAATTACTGAACATTCACGCAGAAACATGGAAGACAGGAAACATCTCAATCCAGATGAAATAATTTATGGAGTATGATATATGGCAATGGAAAAGGGTATTTCTTTTTTTTGAAACGATTTTCCTTTCACGTGGCTATTGAAGAATGTAGGATATGTCTAATTTTTTGTTATTTTTTCACTTTAAAAATTATCATGTATTTCGACTTCAATGAGTATTTATTACTTTGTCACAAAATTAGTTTCATTTTTTTTTGTAAGTTCTTCTCGTTCCCAGGGGTTTAGTTCGGACATATTTGATTTTTGTTCAAATATAAAGGGTGAAATAAATTTCTCCCAATTCATTGCATCCTTAATGAAGTGTGTGTGTGAAGTATATATAACAACACTAAAC
>NNCF01126330.1:1371429-1396885 GCA_002313205.1 Laupala kohalensis | reverse complement strand
TATATATATATATATATATATATATATCCAGTTTAGTGTTGTAGACGTCTCCATCTCGCTAATACAAGGAAAGACTTGTAGCATGTGGCGACACATAATAGTATCATCTTAGTATTTGATATATCAAGTAAATTCAAAAACTTTTCAGTTCATGGAAGTAGTCCATGAGTATGAGTAAATTTTAGTTTTTGATTTAAGATGTAAATTCAATGTTTAATTATCTAAATGTCCAACATGGTTAATTTGCCACCGATTTGAATAAAAATAATTACCTCAGAGTTCTTTCTCTAACAATTCTATTTGCTATTTCATCCCTGCAAATAATTCCAATTATAAATTTTAATTCAATTATAGAACTTTAAAAATTCAATTATAAAAAAAAGATCTAAAAGTACCTTACTGCAGACCAAAGATTTGCTTACACAGGTCTCTTTTTACAACAATGAGTTACAATAGTAATTTTATGTTAGGAGATAAATCCCTTTTCTTGTTTGTTTTCTCTATAGACATTAATATTTCATAACTATACGAGTAAACACTGTTTGTTTAATATCCCTATAACTTTCCGCAACATCAGTTTCAATTCATCATTGCCATAAAATATTCTTTACTCAGGAATAATTTTTTCTTACCACGTAAACAAACGATCTGTTAAACAGTAATTGCAGTTAGTTCGAGTGTTTTACGTTACTTTACAGCGTTTTACTTCATTCATCCGACCATGACGAAGTGCACAACCTATCAGTTCTACAAGAATGAAGATCTTGCCTTACAGCTTCCATTTCCATACCAATATTACAGGTACTTTTTTGTTTTCATTCTAAAATGCTTGTCCGTGTAAATCAACAGTGATTATTTCATATGATAAAGAAACCTCTTTTTGTTTCTGTTTTGAATTACAAAATGTATTATCACTTGTAAACTATTTATACTTATTGTTAAGCGTAATAAGGAGATTTTCCCTCCTGTAATGTTTGCTGTTTAGTATCCACTGCAGTTACTCAGTTATTAATAAATTTATTGTCAAAAAGGCAGAAGCAAACTACGTACCATAACGTTGTGCAACGAACTTATTTGCACTGAGGGATCATTCCATCAATTTCGATTTTCCGGTGGCAGAAGCGAATAAGATATTTCTAATATAAGTAAACAAATACTTACTCGTAAAATACATTTTGATAGTATTGGCACTTGACCGTTAAATAATTTTAATTACTCCGAAACCACGCTTCGGAATCAGTTGGTGAGTCGGTTAATCCCTAATGTAAACTAAATTATATTTAATTTGTTTAATCAATTATTTAAAATTATATTACATGTTACCTCACTTTCGTTGTTTCCTGTGTTTGGAATCTTTCTCTTCTCATTATAAGTCATTGTATTACAAATTTTGCATTGTATTCTATTGTCAATTTTATTTCTACGTTCTGTGCTATTCTCCATAATTTTCATGCTCCGTGTCCAAGGTCTGACACTGAAAGAGATATCCCGTTCTGAGTACAAAATAAGTAAGTCGACACCGAGTTTTCATTCCAAGACATCCTCCGTTGATGTTCTTCCACAAATGTCAAATTCATTCTAATTACAAAGTCGAATTTTATTTATACAATTTTTATATATCATCCTATATAGTACAAGTCATGTAACTTTACCAAAAATAGTGTAAATGGGGGTACGTAACACGATTTTTTTAATTGAGCCGTAAAGCCCCAATTTAATAAAAAACGAATTGCCAGCTTCTACGAATTTCGGTTAATAGCGAATTTCGGTTAATAGCGAATTTCGTCACAAAAGCGACCATTAGGTGCAAAAGAATACAAGTTAATAACACAATAAACTATGACACAATGTAACATTTGTTCCCAGTCCCTCGATGCAGATAGAACAAAGAGCAAGTGATTTCTATTGATGGCCAATGTTGGCAATAGATGTAAGTTTAAAGAAATTCGAAAGTACTGCCAACTTAGCGCGAGGTATACTTATCATTACCCTCGTGAACGATGAAGAAATCAAAGCGTTAGCTACACTGTGTACAAGCCAAGTATCAACATCACGCCAGTTAGACTCCCAATTAATTAATAAATAATTTTTTGTCAATAGAGCAGCTACAAATAGCCCATAACCGCAGTGAGGACCATTAACTATAAATTAGCTAAGCTTAAGGTCCAGAGTTCGAATCTCGGTCCCGTCTCCCATTTTCATTCAACATAACATAATTAATCTGTTACCTGGCGGAGTGGTTCACCGCAAGTTAAGAGATTTCTGTGAACTAATTTTTGTTTCTACTTTACAATATACACAGTGTGTTCCTGTTCACTTTTTTTTGGTGGGGGGGGGGGGAGGGTGGAGCGAGGGGAGCGGATTACATTTTCTCAAAGTTACATGGCATTGTGTATAGATGTTAATACGTCCTCGTCTTGACCCTAGTCGTTCTCCTAGTATTTCTGTGCATCTCGTATGAGAGTCGGTTTCCAAACGTCCATATTTTTTTTATCCTCAGTTTATGTCTATAATGTCCAGCTCGTTCGTTCGCGATTTTTACGAAACATGCATGTCAGAGGAAGCGTTTTTTCACCACCGCTACTATTGTCTATCGCGTTCTTCCCGTGTCAAGTACCATCACGAACCATCATTTCCATATCAATATTACACTCAAAAATAACCTTCGGATGTCTCAAGACAGACTTCAAGAAGCAGCACGATTCGACAGGCTTCGCAAAATTTCAAGGTCACGCCCTGTGAACTTAACGACCTTAAAATATTTGTTTAAGCCACGCACCATTAAAATCCCTTTCGTCTCGTCTTATTTCAATGGGAACAAAGAAACGAAGCGGGATGTAAGATGAATCCGACGTTTAGTCAGCATTGAAAGACACAATGGAGGGGCATCGACTAATTTTACGTCAGTACCAGAACACAACATGCTGTTCCCCGCCATTAACTTCTAGGCGAACATTCGATACGGAGGGCCAGTCAGTTGGAAGGAACAGCCGCGTCAGTTGTCGATAGCAACTATGGTATGAACAATAACTTCATCGAAACAAATTGGTTCAGTTGTCGTTTCGAGTTGCTGGTGAACTTTAAGGCAAACCTTTATATTCAAACGGACTCCAAGGTTTTTCTTTATCATAACTCTTGTTTAAGTAGAACTGAGAGTTGGTTGGTTACATCTAGAAATGACGATTTATTTCTATGTACTTCGTACTGAGAAAAGCTTCTACCATACTTTATACAAAAGAGAAATTTGAATTGTTATGACGGTAAATGTAAAACTTTCAATACCCAGCAACAAAAGGAAAATACATGTGGATGGATGAAATGCAGAAGTAAAATTAAAATGAATCACAAAATTTGAGCTAGATTTTAAAAAAAACATTAAATTTACACTGTTTGTACTTCATCGGCGAACATATTGATTGGAACTATTAAAATATAATATAATACATATTCACTGTAAACACTCTAAAATATGTGTCATTATTAAAGACAATCAGTCACTTTCACAAAACTATCTTATGTAACAATTCACTTTTCACATTCAATTAAAATTTTTTGGGAGATTGAAAGTTGGAATATCATAACAATAGTAAAGTTATTGTATAGTTTTGTGAAAGTGACTCATTGTCTTTAATAATGACACATATTTTAGAGTGTTTATAGTGAATGTGAATCTAGTTATCTCAATTTTGAAACTATAATATTTAAAATTCTTATTTTTTTGTAATTGTTATTAATTGATTACCAATTCAACAAGAGGTGTTAAAAGTCAATGATGAGACTTGAATTAGCGAACCTTGGGGCAGAGTGGGCAATCCGCCCGGACCTCATCATGTGAGGGACCTCAAAATTGTTCACCAAATATTATTTAAACTCCTAAATTTGAACATAAATATTATCCCAAACATTTTAACACCGTAAACTAAATAATCGTCGAGTTTTTCAACAAATAAATCTCAATTTTTAATTCCATTCAATATACCAGAGCGTTGGATATGTACTAGTCAGCAAGCAAACACGTTTTTACAAGGGGTCCTCAAAAGTTTAGTGTAGGGGCTTCCAAAAATACTCCGTGCCCCGGGGTCTCGTTAGGTGTAGATACGCCACTGAGAGGCTGTGTGTTCAAATTCCTTAAAAAGCAAAGAGGTTTGTGAATGTCGTTTCATGCTTCATTTCATTCATTCCATCATCGTCATTACCTAGATGAACATCAGGTCGCTGTCTACGTAGACTAGTGGCTGTGTAGCTTTGCCACATACATCTCGTCATGTATCCGCCTTTATACGAGTGCGCGACTTTACAGGAAACAAGGGAAGATGAAAATAGTCTTTTTACTGCAACACAGTCAAGCATATAAATTGACCAGAAAAAAAAATCGGACAATTCCATGGATAGAGACAAAACAATCTTATTGAAAAATATTGATTCAGTATAATCAATGTTCACACTATTCGGATTTACTCGAAAATCGTAACCGGTTGATTTAATAGGCCTGTTCCGACGCCTTCGGTTTCCATGCGGTTGTGAAAGAAAGCGAAATGTTACTTTCGTATCACACCATGTGGATGTGGTATCTGTGCGGAAACCGAATGGCATAAATCTCCACTCGGTTCGTATTAGATTTAATCAGCGCGTAGGCACGTTCTGTAACCATTCTCTCACGACATATATTAGTTTTCAGGAACTATGAATCAAAAAGAAACAATGATACCAAAAACACGATACACACTGAAGATAGATTTAACATAGATTTATTGTAGAGTGCGTAAGCATAATTATGAAAATCAATATTTTTTTTTGCGTTGGATGGAGAAGTTATTCATTCACGTTGCCAGGACTTCGCTCCCTCGTCCTTCGCGCCATCACGAGAAACGAAATGGAGTTAATATTCTGTATCGTCCTGTGACTTGAAACTGATCAATCCAGACGCTGTAAATTGGAGTGTTCAGTTGACGAGATTGAAAAGTTGTCCACAGAGGATGATTCGCTTCGCGCGACACAACAGTGAGAGGAAGCAATATGAGAGGTTACGAGGGCGTGTGGGCGGAAGAGAATCAACAGTGTTGTGGTTGTAGAAGCAATATCAGTGTGGGGAAGACAGTAATGTTCTCTTTCGTTCGGGGAAGGGACGGAGAACATTGCGTTACGGGAAATTTATCTCACTGTCACAGTGACAATAACGGAGTTGTCGGACGATGTTTCTCAAGATTAAAATAAATCACTATCGCCAATGGATGTGATGGAGGGGACAATGATACGACGGTCAGTATTATACTCTACGCAAACCTTTCCTAGGTAAATCGATTTGAATTAACCGTCGGTAGACCAGTGTGTCATCTATTAGAATGTGTTCACTCTTGGAAAAGCTCCGTCTCCGGTCGGGTAGGGTGCACTATTACCCCAAAAGGAAGTGCGTTCTTTCGCGGAACGGAACAGATAATTTAAAGTATTTGGATACTCCTCTCATCTGGGATAATAATTGATCATTTCACACCATATTTTGTTAAATTTATGAACATAAAATTGTCATTAATAAAAATATAATTAATATAAAAGAGTACTGATTTGAATGGGGTAATAAAGAGGCACTTTGGGGCAGAGGTTTCAACAAACAAATTTATTAATCATAAAACTTCTTTTCTGTGTTATTTTTAACTGGCTTGAAAAATATCAAAACCAAAAATCAATAAAATTATATTATGTCATAAGCATTTACCCCTAAACTTGACACACATTTTTCGCGAAGAAGAAACTCCAGCAAGAACAATGGTAGCTTATCAGCGTAGACATTGGCAATTCCAGTGAAAACAGACGGAACCAGCACGTAATAGATTGAAGGGAAGGAAAAGGAAGTTGTAGAATAAGATAAACTTGTGTTTCAGAAAGAGCAATATTAAGATACGCCCCAACCTTAAAAGGGTTGATATAATTATTACAACTTTATTACATTAAAATAACAATTTACAGTGCTAAATATGTCATAATCAAAATTATCCATTATAATCTCTTCGTACGGTACAACATGTAAGCATAAAATAATTGCTGTCAATCTCATTCTGAACGGTATATACACTTTATGAATAACAAAATTTCACCCATGTCAGTAGCAAGTAAAAATTTCACCCATGTCAGTAAGCTTCATTTTTATTTGAAAACGTATGAGGTTTCCCCCCAAATTTCCGAGCAAACACTGTCATATTTAGAGAATATAAAATGTATTTAAAAGAACTTCTAGACTTAAAAAGAGTGTTATTAATTTACCAACAAACGTTGTATGAACTACAAAATCCAATTAAACGCACTAAAAGGTCGAAATATGCACTCGAAAAAAAGTTTCGTATGTATCTAATTTTAACTAAAAAAAGTGCAAATGCATATGTATGCAAACAATAAATCCTCAAAATTATGCATTTATATGCATTATAAAATTAAACTCAAATGAGCCCAAGAGATTAAAAAATGTTAGACTAAATGCTTTTACTCCTCTAAAACATAGAAAGTCGGGAAAAAATTATGCAAATATATTCAAAATCCGAATCGTGTTAATGAGACTAGACGAGCAAATAGTATGTAAAGTGAAAACTCCGAAATGAGAAAGTATACATCGATTGCATGAACACTGTATACCGGGCCGTGTCGGCATTCGAAGGGCTTTGTGGACGGTCTCCGTGGGTGGCTCACAAGCGGCCACTGTGACGCTCGTTGCATTGCGCATTCTGATGTACGCGGGATCTCAAACACATTCAGAAGATGTCTCTCAAGACACGGGATTCCTTCCTGACCAATTTACATATTACTCTGAATGTTGAAGAGGTACACGAATATACGATTTTTGGAAATGTATGCTCGGGTTTTCTTACATACGGAACTCGTTTTTCGTGTCATTAACACTTGTTATTATTAATCTCGGATTTGAGTTGTTCAATAATCATGTTTTATTAGTAATATTTACAAAATAATTTAGATTTTATAATTGTGCATATGTTTTAAATAACAGTTCTTTGTATTCTATTAAATATAAATTTTTCTACATTCTGAAGATATTTTTCATTTTGGTCGCACATACATATACATATGAGTTGACCACGTTGCCTGTAAACATAGTTATCACAAGGTTCCCATCGATTTTCACCTCTCTTACTTGTTGCAAATTATCTACTTCTCTCACTTCAGTCCAATATATTTGTGTATAATTATCTTTCTTGTATGATATCTTCGTATATGAGAAATACAGTCTTTTAGTATTTTTCCTTCAGAACATTACTCACTTCTGTTAGCCACATCACTTATTCCGTAAATATCGTTGTGCGAAGATGTTATAACAAAGCTAACAATTTTTATTATTCTTTAGGAGGGTGCTCGCAATGAGTTTGTCTTGGGACGCCAAACAATTAATCCACGACTGCCCTTGATCGGAGTTGACGGAATGCTCTCTTGCTTGCTTCTCGAGAGTATATTAGTTTGTTATCCTCCTCGTACTCACAAATAGATGTAACTGCTTTCTTTAAAAGATTTTTGAGTATATTAATAACCATATATATCTTCTTTACTATGGGACCTCTCGGAGGAAAGGTAAGCATGAATTATTTTATTCTCTTAGTAATTCGAAATTGGATATTCATATGTCCAGTAATCAAGTCACACAGGGAAGGGCCATTTTTTGTTGTTCATCAGCTAAGAGTGAAAGTAGTATACCTTATAAAAGTATGCAAAAAGTGAATGTGGATGGAAAAGTAATGGAACTAGGGGTGGGAAAATTCGAAGTGATTCAGATATATTAAATTAAATAAGGTATGAAATTAAATTAAATTGACCATAAATATTCACAATTTTATAATTTAATATTTGTATTTATCCAGTTTATTTTACTATGTTTTCATGTTGAGTATCTGTGTTCTTTTAAATGTTTTAATAGCCGTTCTCGTTTTCATGTTTTAAATTATATTAATATTTACCCACCATATTTTACTGAAATTATTTATGAACACTATTGTTCCTTATATTATAATAGTATTTATCAGTTAGTTTCTATCATGTTGAGGTTTAATTGGTGTAGAAATTTAACTTTGTTCGTATATAACCGGTTTCTCTTTCTTTTTTGTCCTCATCAATATTGATTTTATTTTTTATTGTCTCAGACTTTAAACTACATTAAACTTTATACTACATTATTTGTATTTGTAATGTTATTTGTAGTTTTTAATTTCATTCATGTACACTTATTTCTATTTGGCGATACATTATATTCTTGGTTCATTTTAATATATTATTTTTATAACTTTTTATTACTATGTATAAACATATCACGGTTGCACTAAATAACTAGCACAATTGCAGTGAGAGAAGTCTATTATCATCACTTGCCAAACATTGTGGGTGGCAGACAATGACACGCTTCCATGATTGAAACTCTTTGATACATGTCAGTGCGGTAGGTCTCTTCACTTCAATGCCTCTTCAAATCAGATGTACAACCTAAATGGTGGGTGTCGACCATAAGCTTCGAAACGTTGGTTGCTTTGGAATTATCAAACAATGTTCAGGAGGAAGGTGGTTAGACTCCGAGAATTCACATTTTTGCAGAACAACATTCCACACAAGAATATATTTCTGATATTTCAAAATTTTTAAATTTTCAATGGATATATTAACCGAATTATTAGTAATACCCAATTTAAGTACCAAACTTTAAGTTTTCCTATATCTTTGAAAACTTTTTCCTTTTTTGAAAAGGAATTATTTGAATAATTAGGCTTAAATGCCAGGAAAATTGTTTAAAAACATTCTAAACGTAGTAAAATTTTATTAATAAAAATTAATCATTAAAAACGAATAGTAGGATATTATCTCTCGACAGTTAAGAAAAAATAAATAAAAACCTAAAAAAAAACTATTTTTAAGGGTAGAGAACGCTTTAAAACGTGTGGGGGGTTAAAAATGTAATGAATTGTAATATATTAGGAGTATCTATATTGAAATAAAGGAACAAAGTAATTCGGTTCTGGGACACTTTTGGGTACCTTATCGTGCGGTACACCTTATATCTTGTACATTCCTCAAGTACATTCTTACCAAGTTCTCTAGTAACACACTGACTTTCATTTTCTCGTCGCCATTCCTTATCCACATAAACAGTTCACACCTTTCCTCTTTCCTATTGTAAGTAATTCGTAAGTTCGTATGAAAGTTTCAATGTTATGTTTGGAGGAATTCGAGTGTTATTCCCTTGTAAGTAAGAAATGAGTATGTATTTTTTTATTTGTAGGTGAATCGTCAGCTTGTTTGAAGAGAACATTCTTCCCTTCTGCCAATCACCCACTCCAAAATATGAGTGGAATACTCGGTATTAAATTTTCATTTTTCAGTTTCAAGCATTTGCATACTACGACTGTATTCTTAAAACTTACAAATCATTTACAATTTGACGTTACTGCACGTCTGTGCAGCGCAGCAATGATTTAACTTCCGGAGAATGCGACGGGACGTATTCATAGAGCTATGGGCAATTATGTGTATTTTCAATACAAATGACCCGTTAGATCCCTTAGCAAATCATTACTTAGTTCATTGATTCAAAAATAATTGTAATGAACGTAACCACTGCTGCAACGCGATTCCTGTGTAGATATATCTTAGAAATTACCTATTCGTAATATATTTTGACCTATTTCTATTTTGATTTTTATTCTCGTTTCATAAATTATAAATAGAGTATTCCAAAATGAATGAGAATTTTTTGTTTGTGATTAGGTTATCAGTACACCGTCCGCGATTACAATTTTTTTGTGACAGTATTCGTAATACACATGCCGCAAAACATTCAACTAAAAACATCATAGTGTCCTCCTAAATTTCTTGAAAACTGTTTCTCACGATTAAACACCGCTGGGTAGATGGAATAAGAAAAGTGACGTCTCAATTGGCAAAGTTAGTTACCTGTTCTTATGGTTACCAAAATATGAGGGTCGTTAATTCATTACTTTTTCTAATTTTCCGAGTATTAGAAGGGTAGAAGTCGGGTAATAACTATAACTAAAATGACAAACTCTTTGAACGTGATGAAGTTAGTTTCTAGCGTCATCATATGAAGAAAACAAAATCTGAAGTGTGCCTCATTCAATTTTTCAATTACAATTCTTCAAGAAAGATCGTAGGAGTAAACAACCTACATAGCAACAAAACGAAGTCGGAAAAAAATTATGCATAAAAAAAGTAAAACAGGCATAAATATAAACAAAACTATTAAACAGATTAAAGTGTATAAAATATTTATCCTCAACACAATAAAAACTTTGCTACGTAATTTCATATCACCTCATTGAACTACAGATTGCAGGAATTATCTTCAATTGGCAAACCTTCCTTCCTCTATCCAGCTCCTCCTAATATCAATAACTAACCACTTCTACTAACCCCTCCACGTGGGCCAAGTTGTTGGTAAACCTAGCTAAGCGGCCAACTCCAATCGCTCCATGTAGATAAGATTCAATAGCACGCTACATTTCCCATTTACAATCCAAAAAAAAAGAAGTAATTAATTCCTTCGGTCGTGATATACTAAAAAAATTAACATGGATGTTTTGAAATAAAAACAAATGTTTCCTAGAAAAGTCGACTTCTCTATGTTGACTATGAGGATTAATTACAATAAATTTACTATTTAATTAATAATTTTAATCAAAATTATCGCGAAAATAAATCACATAAATTGTAGCTTACGAATCGCACAATAAGCCATCACAGATATCTAACCTCAACAACTTTGTCGCAATACATTGAATTAATTTTTTTTTCGAGAATATAACCTAGACATTAGGCGTGTGTCACTATACCATTTCACCTAAATCTAAATACATAATAAAGTAATAAATATTATACAGAAAATTCTTAACAATATTACGCATATTACGATACAATTACACGTAAATTGGAACTCCACGTATATTCGTGAAAAACAACAACAACAACAACAACAAACAAACAATAGGAATAAAATACTGTATGAGAATCAAAGAATACCCTGGAGATTGATTTGAACTGTT
The DNA here is from genome assembly GCA_002313205.1 of Laupala kohalensis. Lineage (NCBI taxonomy): Eukaryota > Metazoa > Arthropoda > Insecta > Orthoptera > Trigonidiidae > Laupala > Laupala kohalensis. The sequence continues at coordinate 1,385,846 of NNCF01126330.1, read as the reverse complement.
TTCATTCTAAATTTGTTTGTCATTAAACCTGATCTAAGAAACAAAATTTGTTTCAACAAGAAAACATGTTTCATTTCAATTTTTTTTAACAGGTAGATGTCTTCGCACCGACCGTTACAAAGAAAAAATCAATGCCTCAGTCTGCGTCCTGAGTTGGAATCCCCGTTGAAGAAATGTCCGTGGCAGTGACCGCATTTGGCCGAAGGAAGAACGGATCAAAAAGTGATGGAAGTGATTGCTCAGAGTCCTACTTCACGGCTTGAGACGAATCACGTGACCGCGACGGTGCGGGGGCGACGCAGATCGATTCTCTTTTTTTTATATATATATTTTTTCTTCCACGGGACGAAAAACGACATTCTTGATCCAAGACATTAACTACAATTTTGAACTACAATTTTCTCCAGGAATATTTCAGATTTGACATGATATTTAGGAATAAAGGTGATAGGAATTGCAAAATTATTTATTGTGCATTATTATTATTAGAGAGCAAAGCAAATACGATTTTCATGTCTGACCTGTGTAGAATATCACGGTGGAAAAGGAAGTCAAGGTTTTTAGAATGTTAGGTTCAGGGAAAAAGTGCGAGTTGCGCGTATTGATTAGTCGGATCCTTAAACATAGAAGCGTCTTGGATATTTCAAAAAGTTAAGAAAAAGCAAAACATTGCGATTCCCTTCAGATAAAAATAAGTAACAATTTTCTGGACCATTTTTTGAAGACACCATTACTAGCACTTTTTTTAATGTATCAAAATACTGTACGGGAAGACAATATCAATATTATGAGAAATTGAAAACAATTCACCCTTTCAATATCTAAAATTTTATTTTGAAATGTCACATGGAAACTTGTTGGAAAACGAGGAAATTTTTTCACTTTGGTAATTAGATTTTTTTAAGACTTATCAGAGTCTTCCATTCTTTACCTTTTAGGAAAGTAATAATAATAATAATAATATTAATGATAATAATACAGAAATTAAAAAAAAATGTTTTCTCTTTATTCGGGTTAAACTAAAATGAATAGTCTACTAACCGTCTTAAGATGTACTGTACATAAGATTTATGAATATGCCAAAACTCTAATGCATATGGATATATTTATTTTAATTTTTCCTTGTTTTAAATTATCTATTGATAAAACAATTATTTGGGTTATTAATAAACCCTCGGCTTAAAGTGTTCGTGTTAGTCATTATAACTACACCGTTCTTTCTTTAAAATTATTTTACGATTTAGTACGCTCCTACCAAAATTATTAATTTTTTATACGAATTGAATCTTCATAATGATTAAAATCTCGACAGTGCGCTCCTCTTCGGACTGTTTACTTATTTCGAAAATTGACGCTGTATTCCTATTTTTTCTTTGCAACTTTTTAAATTTGTTCTTTCATTTTAAAAGGATTCTCGTGGTGATTAAATCGCGGTACTTTATGTGCAGTTCGAGGTAACTGACCTTACTGGCACCTTAACACAAAGTAGTACGCCACCTCCCCAGGTGAGATAATTTGAGATCACATGTCGACGGGAACTGTAGTTACATTTGTCTATAATTGTCCTCGGGATCGATTCTGCTCGTAAGTCCTCTCCAACATAGACGTCGATGTCCATTCATACTACATGAAATTACTCCCATGTCTCGCCCGGAATTCAAAGCCCTTATGGTCAATTAACATCTTCCTTTGAAGCGGTGGATAGTTGATGCTAGCGTCTGAAGCAGAGGTGCCCTATGGCTGAGAAGGGACTGCAGATGAAGCATGTAGACACATTTGTAATACTGGAGAAGATGCAAATGCCCGAGACTCCAATGGTCTCAGAGGATTCCCTTCACCTATAACTCGTTGTAGTTATTTACTCCGCATGTAGGTTACTTTTCTCAGTTGTGGTCGAAGAATGGCCAAACTAAGGGCAGCTATTCTTTATTGTTCATATTTATCAAAAAATACAGCAAAATTTTTATTCCACTTTAAAATATAAAAAAATCCTAAAAAGTCATTTCTGGATAATGATTGAGGAGTAAATGTTAAAACTAAAAAAAAACGTTATCCACTTTTGCGTCACCCCTATGAAACAATAATAGCTCAAGATCGCGAAATCACGAAAATATTTCGAAAAGGAAGAGCTATTTTCAATTAGCACCTAACCCTTTGCTGAAAGGTGTTAATTGGAATTCCAATATACATTAAAAAGCATCGATTCGGCTATATTATTAAAAACCAAACGTTTTTAGGTATTATTATTAAAGGAGCATGGTTTTATGCATTTTACAACTTTTTATATACTAAAATTAATTAAAAGTAAGAATAGTGATTTAATAATGAAAATTCTGTAGGTATAACACGTTATTATGCGAGTTACAATAATTAGTTCTGGAAATAAGTTATTGACAAATTTGTTGTGAATGCATTAAAGGTGGAGGGAGAAATGCATACTAAACTAGACCCAAAATTCTGCCTAATACAATCCCCTTAATACACTGAAGAAATGAAATGTGTGGATGATACATAAGACACTTGATGAGTGAATTCAGTAATAAATACGAGGGGGAACGAAAGAATACCGAGAAAAACATATACAAAGCCCAATTGATCATCCGGGGTGTGAACCGCCGTCCCCAAAGTGGTAGGAGTACGAACTAACCACTTCAACATGCACAGCAAAGAATGCTAAAAATATTTTAAAGAAACAAGTGTAACTTTGTTTCAAATGAACGCTCAGGAGGACTGACTCAGTGTTCAATCGATTAATCATTTCAATGCCCCACACTCATTGGCCGATAAGTCAATGTTGGATTCGCCTCTAGGAACTGGGTTTGTACTCCGAGGAGCAAACGTAATGGTGCAAAGGGGTTGTTCCAGTAGGGACAGAGGCATTGGCTGTGGCGGGTATGCACAAGACACGGGCTGCTACGAGGTCGATTTAGGTAGCCCCATTAATAGCCCCTTGGTTCTATGCTACTGTTAATCTACAAAGCTCCCGAGTTCGTGGCTGCAATGGTGCAAACTCAATTGGGCGAGGCATGGCCAATGAAGGAGATACTGAAGCACAGTAGGACAAATCTAGTTATTTTGGATCGAATATTGGCATCATAAATTCCGGTGCACATGTTTTCTGAACATTATGTTGGATATAATCCGCTATTGAAAAAGAATTTCTAAGGTCAGATTTTAATTATATGTTTTAAATATACGTAAAAAATATATTAACATTATTATATTTTAAACTTAAAAATGTTAGCTGAGGGAAACGAATACTTAAGTATATATTTTTACCCAAAAAGTATGTAACATATGTTTTACGATTATAGTGTTGTGACGAAAACTAAAAATGCTTTTGAGCTATTCATTGATGAAAGACGTAAGTAAAATGAGACACAGGATAAGCTAAAGTGTGAAATATCCATTGCGTAATATTGTTAAACCTATTTTCAATGACTCATGTAGAATTATCTCCATCTTTTGTCCATCTTTATGAATAAGAATGAATGTTAGTTTGTTTGTCCTATAAGCGTTCCTATACCATTCATCCGATTGTGGTGAAACTTTAGCAACTAGTTGTGCACACGCTCGCGAAGGTATGAATGGATAAAAATGAAAATTTAATATCACGAAAGTAGGGAAATATAACTACGACATGAATGTAGACTATTATACAAGTACCTTCGGTGAGCTATAAAATCCAGATTTGTTGGCAAGTGTTTTAATGTCCTGCAATGATTGTTCTAAATTTCTTTTCAAATCCCGGGCAACATCGAGTAGTTCTTTTAGTCATTGAATAAAATACTTTCACGCATTATCGAGCAGTCTATTCTCATTAGCACTTCTTATGTGGCACTCACGCGAGTAGACAAAAGGTTTATACTTAGACGTGGCGAGGGTCGCGAGGCGCCCGCTGTGGCCGTGGGTGCAAGCAATCCGGATTCTCCCGATTAGGGTCAGTTAGTCGTTCCATTACTCGGGTCAGACCTCCTCCTCTGCGACATGTTGCCTATAGCTTATTGGCTTACGTAGGTTCCGCTCTTGCAACGTTTCCGTCCTAGGCGAAGGACTGTCATGGAGAGATCCGCGCTCTCCGACGGCGGCGCGCGCTTCTCTTAATCGTTTGCGGTAATTTCATCTCGCTTCTAATCCTCGCTTAGTGACCCCTGCGTATCCACGACTAATGAGAGTTCCTAAATAATTCTATTAGTTCTATTCCGTTGGATATTACATCTAAATTACCAGTACAATTATACATTTTCTCTGTTACATTAATCATATTATATACTAGATAAATGAACCCAGCGACATCGATTTGAATTAGTTTCCACCTCACCGTTTCCCACAGTTTCACAGAGTTATATGAATATCATATCAGTACACTGTAAATAATCACTCACAAATCAATTATCGATTCCTTCACATAAAATTCCCACCACCATACTTGGCTTTATCTGGAAAAGTTTTTCATATAAACTTCTGAAAGATTGCAGATCGACACTGAACATAGGTTGGAAAGTGTCATTGGGAGATGTTTCCATTTGATGCTACATCAGAGTTTGACGACAATAAGAATAAAATCACAGTTACTGCCATTTACATGTATGGTTTTCTCTATGGTGCGTTTACTGATTCATAAATTGTCTCCCACGTAGCACTGCTACCAACCTAAGAATTATCGTTGGATGGGTGTATCCCTCTGTCAGTATTTATGATTTAACTGGATCAACCTGACTGAGTAAATCGCACGGAAAATTGAATCTAAGCTAAATTCCGTATCAAAATATGAACGTTTATTTTCATGTACCTAGTCTAATTTATTTTCCTGAGTAATTTGGAGATATTACTTAAATGAAAATACGATCCTCCCAATTCTCATAATGTATAAAAAAACGTAAATGTTTTAAATGGTTAGACAGAAGAGCAGACCTTAAGATCTGTGTCTCGCCAGAGCAAAGGCACTTTTATTATTATTATTATTATTATTATTATTATTATTAATATTATTAATATTATTAATATTATTATTATTATTATTATTATTATTATTATTAATATTATTATTATTAATATTATTATTATTATTATTATTATTACTACTACTACTACTACTTTCATCCATAACTTCTAATTGAATGCAAGTTTCACTCGGTTACATATTTAGCATCAACAATTTAAACATCACTTTGTAATATCATGTACTACTCATAACTGTTCCAGAGTGGATGATTACGTAACTCACGTACAATTCCCTACGAATATTGTTTATTACTTGCGAGATACGTCAGTGATTTCATTTGTCTAAAATCAAATGTCTAAAATCTAAAATCGCATCTGGCCCGGGTTTTTCTCGTTTTCCTTGAGATAGAGATGGATTTCTTATATAGGTTTTGTCTAGGCTTTGTCTAGGGGCGTGCTTATTGTAATAATAAATCGTGAATTTAGTGTTACCCCAAGTCTTATGATTTTTTAACACTATACTCAGAATAATCTATCGTTCGATAATAATTTGTACATGTACATTTTTGCGTTAAATTACAAACATATTGACATTTCTATTAGTATTATAACTCGCAGCTAACTTTTCATCTTATCTAGGAACTATTGCTGAAATTTTTGAATACGCCTCTGCCTTAGGGCCCTTGATCGGAATTGATGGGATGGTCCCTTGCTTGCTTCCGAAGAGTAAAATACTTTATTGTCCTCCACGTGGTCATACGCAGTTTGTACTGCTTTTTTACAATAAATAAATTTAAATTCAAGAAGTTACATCGTTTTAAAAGAAATGAGTCTAGTGGCGTCATTTCTTCATGTAATTTTTGAATGCTGTTATCTCGGAAGGAGAAAAATAAAATATATGAAATAACACACCTTTTAATTCTCTAACGTAAGATACTTCACTCGTTCGATTTGCTCCGCCCGTTTACGCAGAAAGGGGAAAGGAATAATCTAGGGGACATTTGCGTATTAGAGTAGTCAACGTTATGACGTGCCTAGAAATACAGAATTTAAATTGTTTAACTATAAATTATAACTAATGTGACCATACTATAAGCCATTGCTATCCAAGTGAAACTCGGCCATCCAGATATTTGAATATACATGTCATTAGCCAATTATTGGAGTCTTATAATATTAATTTCAATGAATTTTTATTTGCGTACATTCACCTCCTGTTATCACATTTACCTAGCAAATAGGTTTGCCTAGATTTTACACGAGATAACATGATTCAACTCTCTTTCACTTCAGTGAGCAAAACGTGGGAAGTGATGTTGCTGCCCCTACGATAACACTGTTGGCCACCACGATCTGGATCAGGGACGGCGAGACGTGATTCTGAGTAATAGAATCACATTAAGGAGGAAAATGGACAGGATTTGGAATATTAATTTCGTAATAAAAAGTAATTTAATGACTCAACTCACACACAACAAATAATCACTGAAATTGTTGTTCTCTCGAGTAAAATCGGGAGTCAATACGGGGTGTCAAAACAATGTCTCTTTTCATTTTGTCTCTTTGGTATCTTCCGTGTTACTTATTTTATGTTAATTTCGTATTGTGACGTGATGAGGTACGTTGTTCTACCTAACCACACAGTTTTGTGTGAAGTAATTGGGGAAAGATATCTTGGGTATCCGAATTGTTAGATACCAAAACGACTTCAGTCATGGCTAGAGTTCTTTATATGAGAAAAGCGACATGGACACCGCGTGATTTGATTGGTTTCGCCGAAACACCCCCCTCCCCCCAACAGTATGGCGGGAATAGTCACATGACAGCCATATCGGTTTCCTTACCGTGCAACAGGACACAAGTTAGGATAGGTTGGAGTTATCAGACTACTCGATTCAACCAAAATTGATAAATCCCTTTTAATCATGTTACGTCGAATGAAAATGGGAGACAGGACCGGGGTTCGAACCCGGGACCTTGAGCTCTGCGCGCTCATGCGCCTACCGACTGCGCCATCCCGTTCGCCACTCGGACCCGTCTACTATTCTCATTCAACTATTGAAACCCACCCGCCACCCGGGATGGCGCAGTCGGTAGGCGCATGAGCGCGCAGAGCTCAAGGTCCCGGGTTCGAACCCCGGTCCCGTCTTCCATTTTCATTCGACGTAACATGATTAATCTGTTACCTGGCGGTGAGGTTCACCGCAATCTAAGAGATTTCTATGTTGATAAATCCCTATTTATACCTCTCCTATTTTCTCTATTTATAAGCGATCTTCTGTACCCTGCCCCCAAACTCACGAGACTTTACTTCTTTGCTGACGACGTTGTAATATTAGCACGAGGAAAGATTGTAAAACAAAAACTAAGAAACCTCGACGAATGCTTAGAAGACGCCACAAAATGGGCTGACGAAAACGGACTAGCTCTTTCGACTGAAAAGACCTCAGGAATTATGATTGACAGACGAAAACTACATAAAAACCGAGAGCACAGAGCGTTTGACCATGAACAATCACCTTATCAACCCGACAATCCTTATCTCGGCTTAACTCTAAACGAAGGTCTAAACAAAGACAATACAAGTTAAAGCCAGACATAGAAATAAGGACTCGAAGACAGTTACTGACGACAAAAAAACTATAAACAACGACCAAAGTTAATTTATATAAGACATGCGTATGACCAATAATCACTCACGCTCTCTCCGTGTGGACTACAACCAGATCGAAGACTCTACCAAAACCACTCAGTCTACTTGAAAACTATGCACTGAAACTGATAACCAGACCTCCGCTAATGACTGACATAAACACAGGATTTGAAATAAGAAGAAATACCAGACTGTCTAAAAAGGTTGACAACAAAGAAACTTCAGCGAGCCTTTGTACATGACCAAAAACCGAAGACATTCAGACAATTCCGACGATATCTACACTCCACCATGGGTAAGAAGAGTGCAACTATTATCTGACCGACTAACGACTATATGAAGAATAAAGAAAAGAAAATCAGATCACTTACTGCCAATCTCATATAGTTTTCATTAGCATTATGTAAATAATAATTTCATCATATTTATAAATATAATATAAACAATCAAAATTAGTTTGAAACTAATAGAACCGAGTGAATAGTTCTTAAAAATAGTGTATTAATAAAATTGAGTGAGTGAATGTGTTAGTAAAAAATAGTGACCGATCAGCAAGAGGCAACCAGCCTGGTACTGTCATTACACAAGTGACAAAGTCGCCACTCGAAAAAAAAAACATAAATCCATATTCCTAAACTTATTTTAACGTTTTCACCGAATCATCACTAATTTCATTTTATTTTCGCATGAGAAAAAAACGTAATCAAAAACAAGGGGCGGCCGTATTGGTCACCCTATGTGCCCGTTAGATAACGATGCTCACCCAGAAGATCCTTCGAGGTATGAGAATCTACTCGATACTCCATAGAATTTTGTTCGACTTGTCGTCTCTCTACAAATTAAGGACTCTAGTCTCGACTGGGTGAGGAAAACTCCAGCTGTAAACCTCTCATCACTCTTTCACTCATTCGTACGTTGGGAGCAAAGGTGACACCTGGGCGCATTTTCGAACAGTAACAGTTAACCCTAAATTAAATTTCGTAAACTGCCTCTTAACATCGACGTAATTACGAGGTTTGTTTCTCTAACATCTCAATTAGTAGTGAGTGAATCTCCGCGAACGCTCATGACACACAGACAACCGCCACGAAACAAAGCTCTGCCCACTGAATCCAAACGGTCAGGTAGTACTTGATCACCCGACAGCGTGTTCCAAACAAGGCTACGCCGCCATCATTGCCATACCTGCCGACGGCACAGAGGAAGAACTGAGTCGTAATCTACTGCGGACGCACGGATACGACCATCCGGACAACATGCGCACACACAGCCAATCAAGTTATTGCCTGTGGCGAGTTTAGGAATAAGGAGGAAATGCCGGTGACGGCACATGGTAACAGAGGAAAAGTACGAAGATAAAAGTTGACTTGATGTGGGATACATAATTATTTTCATGTTACCACATTTTCTAAAGGTCAAGACAAATAATGATAAAAATTATTTTGTATGAAACATTAATATAGATTTCTTAGAATGGTTTATTCTTAGAACTATTTTCGTATCTTAAAGACACATAAAATTCGAACAAATTTGCATCATTAGTAATCAACTCTTTTGAATTTCGATCTCTTTATTTCATTATGAAAATAACATCATACTCAAACTACTTGTTGTATGTTTGTTGTTGTATGGAATGGTCAACCTTTTTATGACCCCTCATCCATTAGATCAGCGGATATCAAATTTTCCGACTTCTGAACAACTTTCCCAAAGATCTAAGTAGTGCGAACTCGGGACACACAAAAACTTACTATAGCTTATTTTCCGTTCCGTTCCTCTAAACAAAATCGTTCGTCATCTTTCCGAGTAAAACATCACAATATTTGTTATGATATGAAATTTACCTACAACGAATTTATCACCTTAATTTCCAATCTTTACATACAATTAATTTTTGTCGAATAAAGGCACAAAACATTGAATGCTTTGATCATTTTAAAGTTGAACCATTACAATCTTCTAATTTTCTTGTCTCTGATTCCTTTCTCAATTTCTACTTTTCCTAGATTTATCCATTTTTATAGTGAACGGAAAGGATTCTGGTACATAATTGACAAATACATTTGCCATTACATCAAACAGGACGAGGTTGGAGATGCAATTTCAAATAATTGTGATTGGTAGTTGTAACATCACACCTCAACCCTGATGTGATGTATTGTTTCTTCTGGTAGAAGCGGAATCCAAATACATACCAAAATGCCAATGGTAGTTTTTTCGCTGCCATCAGCTCGGTTTCCCGAGCAACCAAACTCACGAGTAATAATAATAAATAAGGGTTTATTATAAATTACATGAAATCTGAATTCGTTACAAACACAAACTCCCAAAATCATCAATACATGAAATGATCTTTGACTAGAAAAATAATGCTGTATAAAATATAGCTGAAGACAACTAACTTTTATAAACCCTCAGGTTATCAGTTTTTTCGAAAAGAAAAGTTGTTTTCACCCAACAACTAACTGAAACTAGTTACGCCTCTCGCACCTAGTACTGAATACATTAAGTCTACCGCAGCAACTTTAACAAAACAAACTGGTCTCCATGACCAAAACTTAGTACAGACACTAAACAGCGCTGACGGATCTCTATACGTTCCTTTGTACAGAATGAATCCCCGAGAGGGTGCACACCTCTCAATATATCTGGTTTCAGACGTCACGTGATCAACGAATTCGCTTTCGCCACCCCCGTGCCGGCATTTTCTAGGAATGCAGCGGACGCGCCGTAGAGGACGCATCGCTATACGCGTCACCCCTGCGCTTCGCAAACACCTGTGTAGCTCCTTTCTTTTCTTCGTGGAATTAGTCTTTGAATACATTGGTACAAACTTTCCTTAAGATGAAAAGGGTTTATTTGAATAATGCCTCCACACGGAAAACTCGTCGCGCGTCCGTCTTAGCGCGGGCCGGCCACTTATTGTTCTATGCTTAACAGCATCCTGCTTAGAAAACACAAAGCGCTATTAATATTGTGCAAGTTGCTGGCGTGTCCTGGCGCTGACGTTACAGTAGTAATTGAATTTCTTTTTATAAATTTTCAATTAGATGAGTTTTCAATTCTTATAAGGATGTTAGAATATTAGAAATTAATAAGCATTATAATCACGTAATATGACTTGTGTATGTGCGACAAACAGGGGACCGCGACATGATGACGCCAAATCTTTTCACTGACCAGAAATAATTTAAAGAATAGCAAATGATCGAAACTAACACTTATTTCACATATTACTACTTTCCCCTTGCTTGAGAAAGATTGGGAAAAAATAATTAGTAATTTATGTGTTGATTTTTGCGGTACTACTCAACTTATCATACACAGTTATAATAAATTTCATTTTGAAATGAATATCATAATAAAATTTTAAGATAATAGGACTAATCTCGGAACCCTCCATTACATAGATAATAGGGTGAACCCTTAGACCCATCCGCGGACTTATGTTGGGCTCACAAACCGTAGTCGGAGAATCACTGAATTAATACTGAACAAAATATCTTTTTGATATTGACTAAATTTTTTCAATATTTTTTTGGGTCCACGTAAACATGTTAACTCAATATTTGATTAAAAAAATAGATAATAAATTCATGAGAGACTGGGAAAATGGCTTGTTGGGTGTTAAAAACAATATGATGGATTGAGGGAAAAGATTTTTCTACGGTTTTTAATCTCTTCTTATATGAATCACGAAATTGAAGACGGAAAAACTTGCAATATAGAACCATGAATTACGGAAATTGAGATTTTAATGATAATTTGGCAAGGGCAGTGTGAAACGAAGGAACTGTAGCACACAGTGGAATTGGTCAAGGAGACTAAAAGGATAAGTGATCGGAGGCTTCCAGTTCAATGCAACACTTATTGTGTCAATTGCAGTTATAAAGATTATGCCCTTTGAATCATAGCGTACGCACTCTCTAGAGAAATTGCCGGCTACGCTAGTAGACATATTAAGATGAAGACATTGCTTGTGACTTTGCAACTGCTATCTAGGATAGTTCTTGCAAATGACTAACATCAGGAACACCGACTTGGTTGAAGATAGCGAAGGTCATGCCTCAGAGTTACAAGACCTTACTAGGGATACGGGTTTCTCTGGCTCACAATATAAATATTTCAGAAGTTGTAAACAGCATTATAAAAATTAAAAAAAGTCGAGGTAATGTTTAAGGTAGGACTAAGTTCAATTATATTTATTTCAAAAGGAGCATCAAGAAATCCTACGCAATTTCCTTAAGAAAATCAGATAAGAGTCAACCTCTCTCTCTCTCTCCCTTTCATTTATTTATTTTGTAAATGGGAAATGTAGCGAGCTATTGAAGCTTATCTACATGGAGTGTTAGGAGGTAGGAATTGAATGGTAATGTTATTGTTAGTTGTTGGGCCGGTTAGCTGGGTTTACCAACAACTTGGCCCACGTGGTGTTAGTAGTAATTGATATTAGGAGGAGGTGGATAGATGGAGAGTTTGCTTTTCAGTAGTTACAGCTATACAAACTAAGACATTAATGTGAAAACCTACAAATTTTTTTTTTGGCCCACCGGGAATTGAAACCCGAGATGACTTGGTGATGAGCAAGAACGCTAACACCTGAGCCACTCTCTTGGGCACCACTTAAGAGATCAGGGTAAAAGAAGGATTAGTGAACAAAATCTTCGGTCGCCAATTATTTACATTCCGTAAGGAATGTATTGTCGTCAACTTTGCTAACATGAATAAAGCAATTAATATTAATCCAGCTTGAGAAAAACATTTTTAACTTCCGAAAAAAAGCAGGAGACTACTATGTATGATAACTGTATTCGAAGGAATTCATTGGAACACGACAATTCAGTTTATTCTACATGATAAATCCTATATTAGATTCCCTTATACAATCTTTCAGTGTACGCTACACTGATAAAACTCTATGTATGTGGATACCGTAGGAATGGGTGTGAGAGCCAAATCGAGAGAAAGAAGAGGATACCTCATTACTTTTTGATATGATGTCCCAACCTTAGAGTTGGGATACCTATATAGTTATAATGTCACATACAAAATATAGGATGTCACATCCAATGGTTGGAGAAACCCTTTCCTCCTTTTGAATTTGGATCTCGCAACCAAATCCGTTCTTTCAGGGTAATTTTATCTAATTACATCGCTTTTTGTTATGGAATTCAGCGATCTATTTTGTTGAGAAGGTGTTGCTCTGGCAACGAGAACCAGTAGTTTCATTTGTGTTTCACCGGTCCAGTCCGGACGCTTAAGAACGCGGAACATCAGGCGACTGAGATCTCGTCTCTACAGCTGTAGTCGCCGCCGGGTGTCACCTAGATGACGTTCCCAACTCGGGATGTTGTACGGGGATTGGTTGGCGATGGTGAGGGTAACATTCTGCAGCTTAGATATTCTAGTGTGGGTAAGCGAGAAAATGAGCTTTCTGTACTCGAGTCCCCCGGTTTATTCTGGTTGTCAGTATAATCTAGAACTCGACACGCGAAAACAATTTTTGCTATTTATTTCTTTTCCTTTTAAAACTAGAAAAATTAATTTTTGAAATCCACAAAAAAATTAAAAGTAAAACATATTTATTATAGTTAGAAAAACAATAAAAAAACAACAACAAACAAAGATTTGTACCACTTGTTCATAATATTACCTTTTACTATATTTTACAATAGTATTTACATAATATTGCGGTTTAATAAAATATTACATTCTACTTTTTGAATCTACTCACTTTCCTCACTGGGAGCTTTATCCCAATTCCACTTTCTTGGACCTCGTTATTTTCAATCCTAAGAATGAGGTGGACTTTGAAATGTTGAATTATTAATGAAAAATGTACAGATGAACAATGAACGCCAGAGAAAGTTAGATCTCGTCCATTACGACCACGCTTATTTATAATTTAGCCCAGTACTCTTAATATACAGCGTGAGCTAAAATATAGCACCTAATTGCTATCAGATTGAGTAATAGACTGGCCGATTCAAAATGAAACTAGATCGTTTTTTTCTCCTTAACCTCCAACATTAATTTGAATATCAACTCTAAAAAACATGAAAAAGGAATTTATAATAATAATATTTTCTGTATAATAATTCAATAACAAAATTATTATCATTATTATTGTCCTTATTTTTCTCGTGTTTTCCCAAAGTTTCAGTATAATAATAATAATAATAATAATAATTATTATTATTATTATTATAAGTTTGTTAAATCCATCGTCAATAATTTCGTCTGACATTAATGTATGTTACTTCAGGCCAATGATCTAGAATGCAAGATAATGGATCAATGAGAGAAAATACATGCATCATTATGTTCCTTCTCGTGAAACAACGAAGCGAAGGAGCGACATAAAATGTCCACGAAGTTGAGAAATGCATTAATGTTGACTTTAATAATGACTAATGGCATCATATTCACTGTAATTACATATCCTCTTAGGACACCTGCTTATAATTTGTGTAACCCATGATATGAAGAACAACTTATGAGGAAACTAACACGATTATTAAGGTGATATTCGAGAATTATTACATGCCGATTATACATATAATGTATTTCAGATAGTTGAAGACGTAACACAGAAGCGTGAGATTCTAGAGAATATTTTAAGATAATACCATGAATCGAAAGGATAAATATTTCTTCGTGTAAATTGAATATTTGGCAAGAAAATAATTTATTTATGAAGTAAAGCTTACGCCACGTATATGTTTATAAGTAAATGTTGGACAGATGTTTAAAAATAGAAACAATAAATGGTCACTAAATCTGTTTTATATATATATATATATATATATATATTGGTTTT
>NNCF01126330.1:1303240-1363216 GCA_002313205.1 Laupala kohalensis | reverse complement strand
TATATATATAAAACTTCTATTGTTTACTTCCAATAATTTCTTCGCTATACTGGTATTGCTAGTCATCAAGTGGAGGAGAAACATTCTTGAAACATGAAAAAGTATAAGATGGCTTAATGTAATAGACCACCTTGTATCAATGAACATTATTTTCTCATGGTACATCAATGATATTTATCTGGAGAAGTTAAATGTCTCACATAATTCTTAAATAACCAGAGTGGGAGAGTTACAAAGTTATTCTACAAAATCTCTCACGAATGAATCTACGAGAAATCTGTAGTAGAGCAGCATTTGGTAGAACTATACTACACATTCCCAAACCATAGATGTAAAAACACGTGAATAAGGTTTCGACTTGTGCCTAACAGCCTCTACTNTATATATATATATATATATATATATATATATATATATATATATATATATATATATATAATATCTGTGTGTGTGTTATATCACTATAGAACAGTTTTCTCCTATCGCCATTTTTTATTTCAAATTAAATCATCATTATTCCATTATCAAAATACTAAGCAATTCATTTATCGAAAAAAGAAAGTCTTATGATGATAAACGAAACGAACAACCTAATATTCTCTCATTTTCTTGTCGTATTAATAACACATATATTCATATATTCTGGATAACACATTTACATATTGATTTGCGCATACAAATTATGCCTAAGATCGTAATATTCTTACTATGAACAACTGTATTTCTTTCTTTCAGAAGGTAACCAGGAAAAAAAAAAAACACTGAACGTCAGTACCCATCAATTTCTGAACATCGGTACAAGCTGAAAATTAGCTCATTCCATTAATATTTCCCAAACATTATTCCAGCCACAGAAAAAAAAAATTCCTCATATTCCAAGTAGCGCCTTATCTCGCATCTTTTACTTCCCCAAAAAAACCCGTTCGGTGCCGTAGCGGTTCGCGATCCTCGACCAGCAGCTACCAACTTGGTTGCTCGTTCTGAGGCCGAGCACGTCGCGCTATAACCCTCTTCTTCTCGGCGTGGTTATCCCGGTGTTTTGTAAAATAAATATTGTAAAACAAATTACATAATTACAAGCCGAGGAGACTTAAGAAGTGGAGTCCCGTCCCCGTCCCGACCCTCGTGCCTCGGTCGTGGCGATGTTCACAGATACGCTCATGCAATCTTATGGAGATTCGACGGCCCGGTCGAGCATCGATTATTATCCATAATGAAGTGGTTTCCTGCTTTCAAATAAGGTAATGATGGCGAGTTCCGAGATGATCTCGGTAACAAGAGGAGGCAACGACGGATGGGATAGCGGGGGCAACGCGGGGGGTATAAGTATGTTGACTGCTGTAGCAAGGGAGATAATCGTATTTGGATACTACGATTATCAACGACAGATGAGATGGATATTTGATGGTAGAGGAAGTAAAATTTAACAAAATATTCACCAATATTAATCAAAGGATTGAGATGGTGACACAATCCATTGATTAAAAAAAAAATGCATACCTCTTCGCTTATGCAGAAGTGCTCCTCGAAGACGAAGAATGTGAACTCGATTCCTCAGAGACTAGGATTATTGTTCCTGTGGAAAGAAACAACAAACTGTTACAGATACCAATTTAAAAATTTAAATCATTACTCTACTTGACTTAGAAAAAATCCGGAATGTTCCCCAACCAACTTTCCAATCAAAATTCTTCAAAAAAAGATCATAGAAGTAAAAAGCCTCATTTGCAATAAAAATAAGTCGGAAAATAATTTATATATAAAAAGGAAAACATGCATAATGAGAAAAAAATACACATTAAACAGATCAATGTGTATAAAAATATTTATCTTCACAACCATAAAGGGTTTGATGCCTAAATGCATATCAGCTCATTCAACAACATATTACAGGAATTATATTACCTGAACTCTTCGCTCTCAATATCTGACTGATTAAATAAGGTGAATATCTTTCTGACATATCTCAAAAATGGTAAGCGTACGGAAAAGCTGTTCAGCATTCTGTACGCATATTTTAATGTACAAAATAATGTTCATGTTCATTTTTTGAAATTTTGATTTAAAAAACTGGAAGTGGACCGCGGTGTGTAGACGAAATTGGAGTGAGCTGTCCAGAAACAGGCTTCTATTCCTCATTCAATCAAAACCAATTCTCTACTTTGGTATGAATTTATTAATTTGTTTGTGAACTGACTAACAAACAAAATTCTTCACACACATGCATACGGCATTGGACATCTTCGCAAAAATTTGAAAATAGACTCTCGTGGAGCCATGTCGTATAGATCTGAGGAGACACCCGAAATTTTTTTTTCGACCGCTTACTATGGTTTCCTTATCTATAATGTATAATTGGAAAGTAAAAAGATAAGTTGCTGGCTCGATCATTCACGTTCAAATCACGGCGACGACTCACAAGGTGAACAAGTTATGATGTGAGATACAGATTAGAGGATGAGAAGGATTTCCTCAAACTTTTGGACGTGAGATTTCAAACGACTGGATACATCCTTTCCATCCTCTGAATTCGGATCGCACATCAAATTCTAGGGCACTAACAACTATAGTATTTTCTCACTACATAACTGATTTCTTTTTCTCAAACCTCAACTTTTTGTCTAGCTCCCAGGACTATTCAGCCTTCTGAAATATGAGTACCGGGTCTATCATCGATGCTCACACTCTTCCTTGTGCGGAGGTCACGAAATCAGGAAGCACCTCTGTGAATTCCCAAGGACCTGCGAATGGGGTCAGTTCAACGTTACTAGTTAAAACACGGGAGGAGAAGGTTATTTCAAGCATCATGGTTATAAAATCATTATGACAAGATTGAACGATCATTTAAAGGAAATTTCGTAATTACTGCAACTGTGCAAACTTGGAACATCATCCATTGGAATAATGCATCTTAAAGTGAAAGAGATACTGAATGAAGAGTATGTGAACGAATCATGATAATCTTATCACTTTACTACAATACATCGAAATCTGTCTCAGAAGAAAAAAAGAAAAGAAATGATATACATTGAATCAACCACATGGCAGGAGCGTGAATGCAGAATTGGTGGCGATGAAGGTTGTAATTTTTATTGTCCAATAGTAAATACATATATACAAGTTAATTACAAGTAAAAATTTCTGGATTAAATTTGAAAATTAAATGAATTTCAAGAAATATTTAAAAATTAAATTGTCTTTTATAATTCGTTTCTCTTCCTCCCCCCAATCCCATCTGATTCTCGGGCCAATTCTTCTCTACCCATAGTCAGGAATCTATTTCGTGACTTTCTCATCTACACTGCACTCGTGTTATCCGCAATCCGTACTATCGTATATGACAACCACTGGTAGTAACATATTTCTTCCGTGTACCACTTGTAGAAAGTATGTGATAATAGGTGAAAATGGTGACGAGGCGGGAAGCGAACCCGGGACTTTTGAACCGGTTGCAGGGGTGTTAATCACTACACCACACGATCGCCTTCCAAATACTGTACACCATTTCCACCCAAACATTAGAAGTGATTTAATATTTTAATCATTTCCTCTTAAACATTTGGATCTCTTCCTAATAATATACAAAAACTGATCACTATTTCATTCTCCATCTTGCGTAATACATTCTGATGTTGACTTCTGAGCTTGGTCTTCTGGATAGTTCATCTCGACTAACTTGGAACACGCATTTAGCCACCGGTATGGTACAAATTTTTTAAAGCTTTTTAGTGTACACAGGAGTCACAAGCTTTATCTCGTCACAAGTTGTTCGCTTCAGGTTATTTTCTCGGAAATTAAAATTTCTATCTCGTTTGGAAAGACTGAACTAAGAACGGTGTTCTTAAAGAGGGGACATATAATTGCGTAACGGTAATCAATGTTGGAACATCATGGAATTAATACATTCATTAACACTCAATTAAGAAGTTAGGTTAAATAATTAAGTTTTTATTACAGGCTTGGTTCGGTCGAGTACGTAACGATTAAGATAGAGATCAAATGGATTTTTTTTTGTTAAATTACATACTAAACTCAAAGTACTATTTAACTGAACTTCAGTCGCATTAAAATATTCAACTCATTCATCAATTTGGTACAGTATCGATTATCTTTTCGTTATGGTTACTTAATGTAGCTCTCCTTGTTTTACGAGATTCTCTTGTTTATATCCAGTGAAATTATACTTCCAATACCTAATATTTTCTTATTCATGTGAAATTTTTTTAATATTCCAATAATCATTTCAAATTAAATATCAAAAGCCTCCATTGACCTCTGGATTGTCAAATTTATTCGAAGTCAAATATTGGTAAAACGATGTTTCTGTTATTATCTCGAAAACAATCAAAATATAATTTTTCTTTACTTTGTAGATAATAACCTCCCGTATATTTTCCCTCCGGCAGATCATTAGCGAGGAATCGCCATTCAACCTCATTAGACACTGTGTCCTTAAGGTTGTAGCATGCGTGCGGACTGAAAGGTCACGAAATTAATACACAATTTTTTATAATTTTATTGCCATTTACTGTATATGTATTGTAAATAAGAGATGGAATATATTACACTAATGGGATACATCTTAGGTATTGCATTTAAGATGTTGATGTAATTCAAATTATCAGATTTTTTCTGACTTTAAACTCCTTTTAGGATTTATTGACTGGACAAATTGAGCGGAGGTCGAAGTCTGGAAGTTCACTGATTACCGAGAGGATGTTTGGGTGGGTGGTCTATCTTCACCTTCCGGGGCTGCCTACTCACACAACCGAAGTTTTGTCTTCTACAACTACAAAAAGAATTTTCGTAAGAGGCACGACCATAATCAAATCACTTTTCCACATATTCGAGAGTTACATCGAAATTGATCAAGCCTAAGATAAATGTAAAACAAATTTAGCTCGTTTCAAATTCGTTATGATGGAATCAATGTACTCTTCATTTTGTTCTCGTTGCGCTAAACATCTACACGAATCTGGACAGGCGACTTGTAAAACCGTTACAAGTCTCAACAGGTTATGCAAAAGTGATGAATTACAGGAAGCGACGAACAAGAAGTATTTGACTGCCAATGAAACACGAAGATCATCTAACATTAAACAGAAAACTAATACTCACTAATAGTTACAAATCGGTGTACATTGGGATTCTAATAAAATTGTTTCAAAGAAAATTTGAGCATACGCTGCCCAAATTATATCATTTATGCTAACTTCTTACGATGAAAATCATGTTCTACTTTTATCTACATTGGAAATGATTTACATAGCAGATTACGCTCTAAACTAGTACATTACGATTATGATTAATAAAAAGTAAAGACCATGAAAAATTTAGGTATGGGTTCCTTTTTGGAGGAATGAAAAATCTCTGGATTCAAAATTTTCGCTTTCCCATGATGATTTGAAAATTTGTTTTTATTGTAAAGAGTTTTAATTTTTACGTTGAAGCGCATCAAAATGAAACGATGTTTACCCAGTATATCCGAACATTATTATTGTTAGTTCTTAAATTATATTATTTGCATTTCTCTTTTCATGGATTTTGATATGTCATCGCTGAATCCCAAAACTGGAAATACACCCAAGGGACACAGGCTGATTTTTTTTATACAGACTTGTTAGGCTCTTGCCTAGGGGCGGCATCTATTGAAATAATAAGCCTCGAATTCAGTTTTATTTAATAATTACGATTTATCATCAATACTTGGGGAATAATCTATAGTTTGATACTAATACGTATTTTTTAGTGTTTTATTAAATACAAATTTGTTGGTATTGTGTTAATATTATAACACCCACCGAACTATTTTTATTGTTAGGAGCGCACTGAAGTGTGAAATCCGCCTCTGCCTTAGGGTCCTTGATCGGAATTGATGGGATGGTTCCTTGCTTTCTTCTGGAGAGTAAATTAGTTTATTGTCCTCCACGTGGTCATACGCAGTTTGAACTGCTTTTTTCACAATAAATTTATTTTTATTTATTTATTTTACATCCATCAATCAAATTAATTATGCAATCGAAAATACTTAAGAAAGTCTCAGATATACGGATCGTAAAATGTATCCAGTGTTGGCATTCATCAGTCCTACACACCCATGGGCCTCTCTTAACAACCACAAGAAAACTTGACAGACTACTTTTGAGCAATGGTCGTCTCTAATGACTCGAATATTCCAGTAGCAGCGGCCACCCAAGAACAACGCAATTTCATCCCGAACTAGGGATCAAACTTGTTCAAAACCCTCAAATCAAACACGACAAACAACTGCATAAGATTGCGAGAAAAACGCCCAAGTCGAGAGGAAAAACAACAACAAGATAAACGCGCATTACGCTGCGTCATCCACGTGAGTAAGACGTTGATCCATCACAGAAGAATAGCACAATTTCGTTTCTTCATCACATCTACTTCAATCATCAGCAACTACATTTCCGACTACCAATACTAATAGTACTTCTAACATATGTACACGATTTCTTGATTTCCATAATTGTCTCGAAAAAAGTGAGGGAAGGGGGGGGGGGGAGGAGGAGGAAATTGAAGGAAGTGGAGAGGGGAGGAATTGGGCAAGCTCGACTCTCAGGTCCTCGAGGCGAGTGCTATTAGGTTGGAATCAACAGCCAATCGGCAGCAGGTGTAAACGACGGTCAGGATGGAGTGTTCGGGGGCCGGGGGGGTAGCTATGGTGATGGTGGTGGCGGCGGAGGCAGCTGGTCGAAATGTGATGATGAGGGGCACGGGTGAGAGCGGGGAAGAACCGGAGGAGGCAGCGAGCTTCACAGGCGGACGCGTAAAGGGTGTTTACGCTGCAGACAAGTCAATAAGGGAGTACGAAGGCGGGGTTTGTTGGTTTAAATAATGGCTAGTTAGTTATACGCACGCACACTACTCCAAAATGGACGGAGTGAGCGCGGATGACTCGAAGTGACGGCGAATGCTCCAGGGCAACAGCAGCGCTCTGGATGAGTAGTGGAGGGGAGGGGAAGTGAAGGCACGCACGAGAGGATGGATGGAAGAAAAGTGGGAAGGAGTGAGAGAGAAAATGAAAGGAATAAAGCAAGTACGATTCAAAAAAAAAAAGCAACAACATATGCAAAATGATCTACAAATAAGTTTATTTCCAATAAAACATTAAAATTGAAAAAAGTTTACAGTTGGAGGTGAGGGACTATTTAAACAAAGGATAAAAAAATTAAAAAAAAGAAAAGTAAAATATCAGAAACAGTAAACGCAAAAATTACAGGGTTCCTAATCTTTCACACTGTATAAGATAAAAATTCTCGTTAACATTTCGCAAACTGCATGACGTACCGAAATGTGTGTTTTGTTCAATTTTTTTTTCAAAATTTTGAAAATATCAAATTCTTCGGCGTGGGATGCCGGGATTAATGCAATGCCGCTGAGACAGTGAGGACGGAGGAGTAGTTATCCCCGGACCCCAAGAAATAGTCCCTTGGGGGAACCTACAATGTTAATGTCGTGAGTTGTTAAATTACAGAAGTTGGAAAAAAAATTAGATATGTTTGCATGATATAACAATAAAATATTCTGTTCATTTATTCTTAAAGTATTTTAATGTCTGTTTTACGAGATACTAAGTATAGTGTTTATACACCAAGTAATTGTGTTTATTAAAAAGGTATTGAAATATTTTCGTATGTTTATGTACTAAAGGGAACTTCTGATTAAGGAGTTGGTTTGGTAGAGTTTGAAGAAGGGGAGAAAAGATGGAAAGGTCCAAAATTCAAAATGTACTTCAGGTCCCCTCAAATATCTTCGCGGAACTCTGACGAAGGGACAAGAATTTTTTTAATTTTTTTTCGCTGCGATTACATAGATGATCTCGCCTGTAACATTAGCCGTTGCGAGACGCACCCTTCTGTATATTATTTTTCTGTCTCTTTCCTTCATTTTTGTCATTTTATCGTGTGTTGATACGGCGACGTTTCCATCACTGACACGAGGACGCTCATCTATATCTAGCGTCTCCTTTCTTATGTACTCTTTTATCTATCCTAGTTGTGTGACAGAAGTGAAAACCTTTCTTCTGTTGATATACATTTACTCTTAACCTCTGTAAAAAAATAAATATTCCTTCTTCTTTAAGTATTTTATACATCTATAGCCCTCGCAGCGAAAGAGAAGCAACGAGGTGTAAGCAATGGAGCGAAAGCGCGGTGTTGTCATATATGTGCCGTGCGTGGTGGTCTAACTTGGCTCCTCCCATACTAGACGGTATACCAAGGCACCTACACACTCACCGATTCAGGCTGTGTCAGGTAGACAATGTTAGAGATCAAACTCTCTTTTCTTCATAGTTGGCATATCTATTGCTGACGGTTCTACGAATCGGCTGATGTATGCGGCAGCATACAAACATTAACTCACTAAAATTCTGACGCTAGTTAAACGCCCACGTGTCTACAGCGAGAGGAAGAGTCTACCTAGCGTAATGTCTAGCGTACTCACCGTCTACCTCTGATGACGCTGGTCCAACCCTGTCTGATCAAAATAGAATTCGCGGTGGTGGACGAAGCGGTGTTCGCAGCAGGTTTTCTCGGTGTACTCTCGTTTCCTCTGCCATTTATTCGACCACAACATTCACATATCATCATTTCACCTCATTCGCATATCATCCTTGTCATCCTCGTCATTAGGAGACCGTCTGAGCACAGGCGGCGGTCGTGTGCAGCGACTAGGGCACAGAGGAGCCTCCGCGCGGTGTCCCCGAAGCAGTATATACTGTTAGAAGTCCTCTACTCCAGAAGGAATTCTGACACGATATCATCTTCACTTTTCTTTCCCTGCGAGCATTGTACCGCTTTCATGTCCATTATGCTTACAATCCCAATGAATGTGGTAACTATTTTCTACATCTGCACTACACTTACCCGAAGGGAGAACGCTTGAGAACTGAAGAAGATCCTCAGAGTAGACATCAGACAAGAAGAGAAGCTTCGGCCTGCCATACGCCATTTGCTGCGCGACGCCACGGCAGGTGCCTCTGAAGACGAATTCCATGTGTTGCGCCGACGCTATAGCTTCACCTGCCGCTTCCTCTAGAGATGACGCCCCTTTGCTAGGGGAAAACTCGCTTTACGCAGGGGGCTGGCCAAACAATGAGGCCGTCACATGGTAATACTACACATGATGTGATTTGCTCATCGGGAAGGAATTTCGGAAGGGAGATACAAACAAAACAACGCCATAGTTGTGTATAACAGGCTCTGTGGAATTGGAGATGATAATTATAGCAATTGGGGTAGTCATAAATTACGTAAGGAGTCTGCGTGGTTCAGAGCGTACAGCACTGACTTTCTGACTAAATGGTTCAATTCCCGATGTGGTGGTGTTATTCCATTTCACCCCAACATCCAGACTGACTCCCAAATCTACTCAGCAAACTCTAAAATGAGTACAGAGTCTATCCTGGGGTCAAATTGCCGGACCGAGATTCTGGCCACATCTCCTTATACCGAGGATTAGTAATTGCGGAGCTCTACCCTACCCTCTGTGAACCCTTTGGGCATATTCGGGGCCCATTGCGGGACATTATGACTTCTATACATTACATAAAGAACGCCAGGAGATAATGGGCTTGCGGTATACTTACACTGCGTTACGGCAGAATTAGTGGGGTGATAGATATAGCACGTTTTTGACCTTAACGTTTACCATCATAATCCAAGTACTTGACCGCTCTATGAGTGGACAGAACAAGAGGAACGAACCACTGAAGTAATGCATCCAAATTTGTTTTCTGAACAGATAATAAATCGTTTCCTAACGAGGAGGGGGAAGGTAGGGTCTTGGAGAAGTTATGAGGTGTCGATACAAGTGCGCTAAAAATGGGGGCGGGTAGCAGATGGAGTATTGTAATTTTTCGATTAATTCATTTATGGACAATTCCTTTACCATGAAATGAATGGAATGATGAACTCGTTCCTAAGGAAAGAAAATGAGGAATTCTGAATTTATCAAGTTTATCAATGCTTGGTACTTAAAAATATAATTCGAATTGAAATTATTTTCCGAAAAACGTTTCTCCAGAATCTATCAATGCAGGTGTCCAAGAGAATAATCGGAATGTCACAGTGATGTAGCGTTTTTTATACGGATTCATCACCAGTTCGTCTCGACTTACTTCTCGAACAGTCAGGTGATTTATCTTGTACATATATCAGGTGAATGGTATTGAATGAGGGTAAAACGTTTTGTCATGGAAAAGAGAAACACAGTATAGTTTATTTCAGAATATTTCTTTACGTAGTTTCCCTTAATTCTCTTCCCTAATTTATAGCCTCTAATTCAAAGAATGTCTATTCGAAGAGAAGATTGTTCTCTTAAACATGCCACCCATATCATACCATTCCTCTCAACTTATTCGAACTAAGTTTGTGTAAATAAGAGATATATGTTATAATGTTGTAGTCAAGTCCCGTAGTAACAATAATTACAAATCGCATCTTAACCCTTGACAATGAAGTGATGGGAATATTGTCTCATCTTCACAAGTGTCTTATAATTATAACCTTTTATTACATATTTCTCATTTATTCACTTATCTTAGTTTTAATATTTTTCTCATGAGAACATTGAATTGCACTATTTTAGTCTTTGGACTGTCCCAAAAATCGAAAATGAAGGAGGCAATTTTAAATGGGAAAACTCAATGAAGAAAGGATCCCATTTAGAGAGATAAAATTATAATTTTTCAATTTCTTTATTGGCCTCCATATTACATTAACCCTTCATACGATATGCTACGAATATTCTCGAAGTAGCTCTTGAAGACATAATTATAGGAGTAGGAAATAAAAATATTTTAAATAATTTTTTAAAAATTCTTTTGAATTCTAGCAAACTGATAATATTGTTAATATAGTTCACTAGCATTTAACAAATTATTTACTAATATACTACATTTTATTCAATTATTGATTGTAAAGCAATTTTCTTTTGATATGAACTACGACTTACCATTCGTATCCGATCTAGGAAACACACTTGATTAATTTTACTTAGCAATAGATAACGACTTATCATACTGCATTCAGTTCTTCTTGGAATCAAAATGAATCGTTCGAGTTTAATAAAGAAATAATACTGAATTGAAGCTGGAGGCATTTTAAGGAAATCCTGAGAACGTACGATAAGATCAAACCACTTAATACTTGAACATCTTTTATATGCAAACCCGTAAAAACCAAATTGCTCTCGTAATGCTTTCCTTTGTTGCATTTCCTGAACAAGAACATTGAGAATGCATCAACCTCAGCGATGCACAGAGATAAATTCTTATCTTCAATAATTGTATTATGATTTTCAAATACTCGGCTCTCGTAACAACTACACTACACAGAGTGTGTGGTATTAAAATTTTTATATTTATGAACAGTACAGTATATTTTCTTCAGTAACAATGCGTACAATATTTATTAACATACGTGATGGCTCCTATTAAAATGCCTTGGAATTCTCTAATGCTTGGATATTCTCATACAACATTCTTGAGTTATTAATAAGTTAATCATCATTCGTTTATTATGTTGACGATAGTTAGCAGATTGTACAGATTGAGGTTGTCAGCTTGATAGGAAGCTATTTCTTCCTTGCCTAAAATGCTCATAATTTTTAAGTTTCAAAATTTTCAATCAAAATGTTAAGTCCTGTATTTTACATTTTAGACTAGATATTTAGACTAGGCTCTGTAATTTGGTGAGTTATTTTCTTGAAATTGTAGACATTCATTTATTTATCCTTTTCATATTCTTTTCTTTCGTCTGTCGTGGCATCAAACACCTTCATTTCAGGAATTTAAACTCTACAATTTCTGATAGTTAGCTTCTCGGTTTCATGTCTCTCCGTGAACCATGTCTAATCATGGACACCATTTAGTCACCCCTCTCTGTTGGGGGAGTTGTTTGCAATCTACAACACATTTTCTAGACTTACTCATCTAATAAATATTTTCTTAGGATATTCCGCTAACATTTCTTACTTCTTATTTGTCTCCTCAACGTAATTGAATTCATCGCGCCAATCATATGTTTGTTCATGTATTTCTCCTTTTTCGCATACTACGGTTGAGCATTCCCATAAAGCATGTTCCACTTAACCTTTACCGCCCGCACACTTGCAAATCCCAACTTATTTTATTTTCTTCTTCTGTAGATCCGTGACAATATTTGTAAATAAACTATAAACATGTCAATATTCGTATACTAAAAATCATGTCAATCTTTGTATAACTAAAATTTCCATACCAATATTTGTGCTACTGCTCCTTTTGACTTGCACCACTTCTTATTATTTTGAACATAAACTACGGGTACCTCGTCTGTAAATATGTATGAACCATTCCCCTCTCTTACCTCTTTACCTCATTGCCATCCATCTGTTTCAATCCTCATTATTTTTCTCACTTAATTTTTGTCTGTCCGTTTCATAGTCTCTCTTTATCAATGTTTGCATATAATACTATTTTTCAGATTATTTAAACTCTTTTTATTTTATATATCATCTTACAAAGCACTCATGTTCTAGTCGTATCACCTACTTGTCTTAAATACATCACGAAAGATTCCTATCTCCTGCACGTACAGTTCGTAAACCTTTTCATCCTTTAGTAATTTTATTGTGTTTATAAAATTTACGTATATAATACAAAATAAGGACAACGGGTCTCCGTTAGTCACATTTCTTCTATCAATATAACTCGTAGCAATTTCCCCACTATGAACATCAGTGTCAGCGTTTTCAACTGATATTTAAATACACTCCAAATCCTCCTCCTGGGAATCTAATGTGAAAAGAAAAGAATTTTTACTTCCTTCTGTTTCTTCAGCGTTCCACCACCGAGTTTGGATTACATTAATAAACTTCAATAATTTTTGGTTCAGTGTAAGACAAGCGCGTTGAGATCTTCCGTGGTATCTTATCGCGTTGTAATTTGTATAATAAAATATTTAAAATATATTTGTTAATTTTTTCTTATATTAACATATTATATATTAATCCACCGAATATTTTCGTGTATTTGCATCTATGAAAAGTCACTGGTACGTACTTTTTATTGCTATTTACGGGAGTAGGATTCACACGGAGATATCTCGACCTCCAGGAGAAATGTCAAGACAATTTATTGGATTCGACATTTTTTTTTTCAGACTGTGAGAAATGAATTTACCGCTCTTATACTATTTGACTTCAAAACATAAATACATCTTGTTATTGACTACGTTGTAATATCAGTGCAAATTAATATATCACAGTTCTCCAGTTTACGCCGAACATGTTGAGAATGTAAAAACACATAGAACCCATCATCTCAACATTAATTCAATGCTCTGATTTGAAACGGTGCTAATTTCCGAGATTCATTTATTTTCTCTTGCGTCTCAAAAACTTGTAGACAGGAGAAAAGTTGAGAATTACTTCGCCCAATAAAAATAACTAAACCAAACCCCTCATCATTACTTCACTCATCCAAAGGCTAATTGCAAGTCGAGCTTTGTTACTCCGAACTGGAAACTTCTCCGTGGTCTCGTTGAGAATACTTTATTTCTCGGATGCAACACAAAACATGACGACTTGTTCCCCGACCTCTCCAGGATTGTTGACGGACGAAACGCCAGGAAACTACAGCTCACATGTTACCCGCACGTTCATTCACTTTACAACGTCCAGACTTTTATTGTAAGCCCTGATATTATCACGAGGATGTGTTTATATCTATAATTTTTTACCATCTCGAATGAGGAGACGAGCGCGAGTGGGCATTCCTAGTCTTACGACGCCTATTCTCCTACCATAACCTGCGCAACACAATTGAATTAAAAAAAAAAAAGAAAACATGAGCAACGCAACTCCCGCTGTGGCCCGAACAGCTACTAGCCAGTCTGTAAACTACGGCTGGGCCTGCAAATGGGGTGGGATGGTCGGTCTTTCCACAAAAACGGATTCACCACCCCGTCAACGTACATTGCCGTCATACTTCAGTGCAGTGGAGGATCTAGACCGTAATCAAAAAAGGTAACCAGGGAGCAGTTTTGTTTAAAAATTATGGTTTTACAACACAAATTTTTGTAACTATTACCTTTGAATAAAACGCAAGAAATAAATAATTAACAATAACATTAATTAATAAAACGCAAGTATTATTAATAACAATAACAATTATTTATTAAATCCCGATCGCGATCGAGAATCGAACCCGGGATAACTTGATGATGAGCGACAACACTACCACCTGCGCCAACGCTGGGGTTACGCGTACTATTGAAGCTTATCCACACAGAGCTATAGGAGGTAGGAGCTATTGTTAGTAGGTGGGTCGCTAAGCTGGGTTTACCAACAACGTGACCCACGAGGAGGGTTTAGTAGGAGTTGTTAGTAATAGTAAGAGTTATTGATACTATTAGTAGTAGGAGGTGGATAGAAGATGGACGGTTCGCTTTTGAATTGCCACAGCTGCAAGAACTGGAACACTGAAGTGAGACATATTTTTCTAGTCATTGAACCCAGAGTGTGTAGGTGAAGAGCAAGCATACTAGTCCCTGGGACACCGGAGAGTCTCGAATTAGTAGACCTTTGCCCTGGAAAATCCCAGAAAAACTAATGTTATCAGAACAGAGTTAATTTTCTTTCCTCTTTCATCCCAGTGCCCTCACTTTCCGTTCGACAGCCAGAGCGGGAGTTAAATTGCGCCAGTATATTACCGTATGAGTTGGTTGTTTTTCTTGTTGTAGTTTAAGTATTCATAAAGAATGGGAATACAATTTTCCTTGTGGAAGAATTAATAATCGTTCAAGGATTCGTTGCAATGAGCAAGAGCCTGTACCGGATACAAATACCGGTTCTACCAGATTAACACATATCGGTTCTTATACCAGGGCAGGTCAGAGATTCTACAAAATTGAACTTAATTATCTGTTCCGGTCTACGATGTACGGTTATCTTGATTGCTAAAATGTTTTTCTTACATAATTCCCGTTAGTATAGAACTTCTAAATGATTCATTTGAGTATGTATGTGACGTGGCATTGTTATTCAGTTACAAAAAATTATTACTTAACGATTAATAAGTTAATGATATGATATAGTTCGTGATTCAATTGAGATATAAATCCAGGAATGAAAATATCACTGCAGAAAAAAAATCAAATCAAATTTTGTTTCGGTCATGTAATATTTTGAAATAACGTTACTGAATGGATCTTCATTTCTGGTCCCGGCCTCTAGTAATAAATGAGGAGGTTTTAAAGTATGAAAGAATAATTTAGGTTAGGTTAGGTTAGGTTGGGGAAGAAGAACTAGAACGAGAAACGAGAATATATTTCAGTTACAAACGAGAATACGATTATCCTCTACCCAGTGGTTTTTGGTGTTTTCACGTACTAATTATATTTAAAAAATTGTCCAATATTTTACGTCGTAAATATTTTAAATGTATCGTAACGAATAGCTAAAATTTTTGTGGGTCAACACTTTCGTATTTTAAATGAAAATATATTGTAAAAACGAAAAACTTGTTTTATTCGGTCGGAAGTCGTGTTGGTCAAAGAGTTTATAAAATAAACTCCCCTGTTCTTATACTTGATATGTAAGATAAAGGATATATCACTATATTATAGTGTCTAAAATTTTTACGAAAAATCAATTTTCGTTAATTTCTTGTGAAATGAAATCCTATAGATTGAACAAAGATATCAAAATTTGTATTTATTTTTTCAAATTATTGCATGCAATTCTCAGTGAAGATTCAGATAATTCCTGTAATAAGAATTTTATAATCCTATGAATTCCTCGCAAAATTGTGTGTACATTGCACTCTTAAACAAATTGCGCAACAAACATCATGTAAGCGCCAGTAAATGCGATCCACACTTGGCGTCCTCACAGACCAAGCCCAAACTACCCACCAACAAAGTCGTAAACACAAATACCTGCGTCTCCCCAGAAGGACGTACGTTAATTTAGACATCCATAAAATTATTTCAAAATGTTGAATAAATAAACGCACGTCTCAACAGAGCCCCACCGTCTGTCAGGCTGTCCGTTAGCGGCGGAGCGGCGGCGCGGCGTGCGGCGGCCACTTACTTGTCGCGGGTACACAGTCGGTGTCAGCGCGGTAGCCGACCCGAGTTATTGTAACAGCTAGGAATAACTTCATCGAGACGGTAGCCACACTAATCCAACCACTCGACAACGTATCAGAGTTGCCATATGATCTAATAAATAATCGAGTCTGCTCAGAAATTATTTTTTGGGGGAAAGTAGGATTTTCCAAATACTTGCTCAAGTTTACTACTAATTACCCTATTTTTTTTTATTTTAAATTGCGCAAAAAAAACTTCTTCTGCACTTTAATAAAATTTAAATATATTGAAATAGGTTAATAAATAAATGCATTTCCGAAGAAGCTTGATGATTCAGAGGGTATATCTCTAGCCACTAGTTTATGAGATACTTTTGTTGATCATTATACACTTGATCAAGTTGAAGGGTGTTATATAGATAGAAAAAATAATATTATCGATGGTCGAGTTTAATTAAATTACAAATTTTATCTAGAAAATAAACCTTAAAATCAACATATCCAGAAACGAGTAACAAACCAAATCACAGATAATCCACCTTATAATCAAATCGTAGGGTTAGATGGGCATGACCTTTACCAATTATTCTCTTGTGCATTACATCTGCCATTTTACTCCTTACTGAGGTCATGACCACTAAATTTCTTCGTGGAAGAAATCCCTTTCGTCATGACTTGATTAATTATAATTGCGGGAAAGAGAATATGCCCTATGGAGTAATGGAATTACTAAATAAGTGATGGGTTATCGTAACCTCGATATTTTCCAGAATGGTGAATCCGTCCTCGTTGCGATAACTTCAATGACTCACCAACTCGTTTATCGTGTGCAACTCATCAATATCTTAACTATTATTTTGATTAAATCAAGTAGTTTGTTGTCTGTACTCACTGCTCTACTTCGCTATTGAGAATGATCTATCAGACGAGTACGGTTTAGTAGAAGCTGTATCTGGAAATTCAGCCATCAATCTTCAGTGTAGAAGGTTGACTCCCAAGCCCTGGAGGGTAGTGATGCAATATATGTTTATGTTTGGAAATAATTCGAGGTTTTGGAATGAGGACAGTCTCAAGCGGGTAGCAAACAACGCATCAGTCTCCAATTAAACTCGTCACCTTTGCGTCATCTGGTGGTAAAAAGGAATAGAGGAATCGCATGAAGTGAATCATTCTCAGAGATTGAGGAAGAGAACTTCAAAGGTCAAAGAAGAATTGTGACTGAATTCACGAACACTGCACTAATTTTATCTTCACTAATGTAGATTTATTCTGATCTTCACTTCTTAAAACATGGCTTTTCTCAAGGAAACCACGAGGGAAACATGTTTATTCGTCTTATATTTCAGGTGAAAAATATGGAGGTATCGAGATTCGCAGAAAAAGATTTTCACATCTCCTTACAGTTTTCAGAAGAAAATTAAGCTACAAATAAAAGAATGATAGGTTAATGTTGTGTAGAATAATAGGGTAATATTAAAAACTAGAATTATTTGAATTGAAATTTGTATAGGGTAACGTACTTTACATTTTAGAAAATAATAATGACGTTCAGGTATGAAAATTATTTTTTATTGAAAACCGTGAAAAGAAATGGTCCCATGTAGAGTTCCCATTCTTATTGTTTGAGAGACACTAAACTAGGAATTCCTGGATTAAAAACTGAAAATTTGAGACACACAACTGTAATACAAGTATAATTATTTTAAAAAACATAAAATGGCAAGTAAATTTTATTTACTATATGTCAACATGCACTATTACTTACGCAAAAAGTGATGTAAACACCTCAAGAAATTTAAACACACAATAAAAAATCTCATATGTGAGCTGATGTCTTAAAAATAATGTACAGTTTTTGACATTTAAGATTGAGTTGGACTGTGAGGTGCAGGAGAATGTTCAAACATTCAAAAACTCTATGAAATTCACTATATTATAAACGTCCAACAGATGGAACCTAAAATAATTAAATACTGGGAATGTTAAAAAACAACAAGGAAACTATAAAAACACACCAATGAAGGCATATCAACAACGATGTGTCTAAAGCATGTCAGTTTCAGAGCATTTCCCCTTGCAAGTCAGTTCATAGCTCAACTTAGAACAGTAGCCAAAGGAAAGCAAGTGGAGCATTGGGTCTGCGAGACCACATTACAGTATACATATTCGCGCGAACTCCCGAGTACATTATCTAATAAACCATCCCCAACACGAACGGTTGGCAACACTTCGCTCGTCCCTTTCTGACTCTCGTCGATGCCAACAACCCTTTCCGTTGTACCCAGCAGCTGCCAACTCTCAACAAGTTCGGACTATCACGCCATCTTTCAGTCTCCAAGCTGTCTATGGAAGAAGAAGAGGAAGGACGAGGCTTAAACTCCTCGCGGCCAAAGGATTGTAAAGAGATATAACCAACAAAGCGATAGCGCGGTGTTGTCATATGTCGGCTAGAGGGATGACCTACCATAGGCACGCTCATGCATGCAGACGACGTGTGATATGTCCTGTGGAAACGCTAACTTCAAGTCATTTTATGCGGCAAAAGGTTAGAGATTAAACCCTTTGTCCGTCACAGTGGATGTATCAATCACTACCGGTTCTAAGACTGGCTGATGTAGGCGGAAGCATAGGAACGTAAACTCATTAAGATTCTGCTGACACGAGTAAAATGACATCGTAACGTTTTTTTATTGTATTTTTAAACGGGAAATGAAGCGTGCTATTAAAGCTTACCTGCATGGAGCGATAGGAGGTAGGGCTATTGTTAGTAGATGGGTCGCACAGTTGGGTTCACCAACAACTTGGTCCACGTGGAGGTGTTAGTAGGAGTAGTTAGTAATTGTAAGAGTTAGAGATACTAGAAATAGTAGGAGGTGGATAGAAGGAGGAGGGTTCGCATTTCAGCAGTCACAGTTATATAGAACTGGAAATTTCATGTACAAAGTTACAATTTTTTTCTACCCCGTCGAGAATTGAACTTGGTACAGAGTGACTTGGTGGGTTTTTTTGTGGGGCTTTACGACTCGTCGACATCGAGCTCATTAGAGCCCTAAAATTCTGTACAGGTAGGGAAAATGCAGTTACGCACTAAGGAGAGCCAACATGACTCTCCCCGCGTGTGGGACTTGCCGAATGACTCAACTATACCCACTAAAAACCCTCAATATATCAAAACATATCTCAAAACATACAAATCCACAACATTACAACGAGGAAAATGAAAGATACCCTAGTCCTCGCATCCTACTAGCGTCGGGATCGAGGTGACCAAGGATGGTCGGGAAAGAGAAAGAAAGGAGCCCGGCACAAGTAAGTGGAAGCAATGCCAGAATCATCTCGGTGCCCCGTGTTTGCCAAACACGTATTTACTAGATGTAAGTCCCCTGTGGGGAGTGACTTTGTGGTGAGCGAGTGCACCTACCCCTTAGCTACCGGAGGGGCAGCACCTCGGGACATCGGCGAGTGGAAGAGTCGGCAATCTCGCAATGCTGGCCTTGGCTCCTCGTGGTCGTAAGGCTCTTCCCCTTATTACTATTCTTTCGCTACAAGTCCTCTAGAAATAACAGCACTCGAAGATGCTAATAAAAATTATGTCTCTGTACCACAAATATCTCATGTAGAAACTAAAAATATTTTTCATTAGTTTTAAATGAAATGCATGCAAAGCAATTACGTCACATTTCAATTTCCAAAGAATGATGCCGAACAAAATACAACGTAATGAAAATGTTGCTCGCCTTAATCAACATGTGGTTCCGAATAGATGAAAACAAATATAAAAACAAAACTACAGAGAATACCCTAACTGAATTATTTGTTTGGCATTTTAGTTGAACAAATTTAAATTGGTTTTCATTAGAATAGAGAAGTTTCCTGTTGTTTTACACTGATATGTCAATACGTTCACTCGAATAATGTAACTGGTGACAATATAACAGCGTAGTTTGCCACAAACAAATCTAATTTCAATTTTTATTTGGCTATGTTTTAAGTCGGGCAAACTGAGATTTTTTTTCTGGTAACAAGTTTGTTAATGGTTACTGAAACAGAGGACAGAGGTTGAAGCAAAATTATACATGATGATTCAGAGCATAAACATTTAAAATGAGAAAGTAAAATCTAATGATTAAATTTTGAAGTAAGACTTACAGTAAGGCACAATCGCAGGAAACAGAAATGAAAAAAAAAATTTACCTGCAGCGTAGTTCACTAGTATTTGTGTTCAGCAATATACACAATATTGCCTCGATTCCTTCTTACGAGATATACCGTTTTTTATTAGAATCCACTTGATTCTTTTGCGTACCTCGTTGTTCGAAAATGCGTTGTCATGTCAATTTCATGTTTGTTCGTGGTCAACTAGAAACACAGACCTAAGTACCGAAGAGTCACGTGATTTTGTAAGCACAACATATCACGTTATCATGTCTGTCTCCTAGTACAGCAATACCTTGTCTACCCCACTAGATTATCACTTGACTCAGTGCTAACTTGGTAACGTGACTCATCTATGCTAGGCATATATTTCTTTTTGGTTACGAAATGTATCTTCATAATATTCCTCGCAAAACGCTTACAGTATTCCAATACAAAAATGTTCATTAGAATATGCTTCATCTCACCTTACATCTTTATGCGAAACTCTTTCTTATAAGTATTATCGTATCACATATTTCTCCCTTCATCTTAATTAATGTATTCACATTACTAGAAAATTCTTGGGAGAACATTACGATTTCCTCATAGGTACTTGTGAACATTCGTATACAAAATATCAATGGTTGGGTGATAGACCAGAACTACTTCTTCTCCTTATTAATCCCGTGCTAGACAGGGTCGGCGCAGATTTTTTTTTTGTGGGGCTTTAGGGCTCGTCAACATCAATGGTCATTAGAGCCCTTAAAACTTGTACAGGTAGGGAAAATGCAGTTACGCACTAGGGAGAGCCAACATGACTCTCCCCGCGTGTGGGACTCGTCGAATGACTCAACCATACCCAGTAAAAACCCTNCCTGGGGGGGGGGGGGTCGGCGTAGATGGTGATGGGGGAGGGGATACTTGATTTGGGTCGCACCTCCCCGGGGGCGTGTGATTAATGAATGATATGGGGGTGAATATTATGGTGGAATGATAAGCAGGGGAAACGGGAGAACCCCGAGAAAATCTGCCGCGAACACCGCTTCGTCCGCCACCTCGAATTCTACATGGATCGGACCAGGTTTGAACCCGCGTCCCCCAGAGGTAGAAGGCGAGTGCGTTAGGCACTACGCCACGGGTCGCCCAATAGAACTACTCTGAATACAAAATTTAAGAAAATATTTTTAAACTTTCATCACTATGAATGACGAAATTGGAAATTGAAATAATTTGAGTAGGAGAGAAAAATTCCTAGCATAAAATAAAGGGATTATTCATGCAACTCAGTTTCTAGATAAATGAATTTGATAGGTAATGGTGATGAATGGTGTCAGACGTTAGCATAACATGAAAACGGATGCAGAAACAACTAAAATTTCGATGATTATTCTGAAACTGACTAAACGATGAGGGGAGTGATATGGAATATATCCTCGGAATGAGGAGTCGACCTATGCATTTTGCTGCTGTATCTGTCTAGTTTACCAATGAAACGTGATGCAGTAATCTTAATGATATCAGAATTAATATCATAAATAATCTTAAGATATCGATATCATAATAATTAACAAATTCTAACATAATTCGGATATCAGTTGTGATGAGAAAAGGAAATGTTCTCGGAATTATGGTATTCATGGCTGAAACATAATGGAAAATTAGTCATCCACAGCGCAAGCACAGTAATAAAGTTATAATTTCCGCTTCGACCTCCTATAGTGCGGGAGAGGTGGGTTTTAAACTTTGTGGGTGTTGACGTGAGGTTTTTGGAAGGTATTTCCGTCATCTGTCCTATCCCAATGACACCAGAGAATCTTGATATTCCCCATCAACCAACAACTCTCCTTCGTGCGTTTTCGGTCTTAACTGAAGTTATAGTACAAAAGTGTTAATTCATAACCCAAACTTTAAATTTTTTTTTTTCAAAAATACATAAAAGTGAGATGAGCTGAAATGTGAGCTCCTGACAACGCAATATGTGTGACGACTGGCGGCGTTGATAGGAATTGACTTGGTGAATATTGAATTAGATTAAGTTAAGGAAATCAACTAGGTTGGTGAAAACGGCAATGAGATAAAAAAATGGGTTTTCCTCGATTGCATAAGGTAAATGCCGGGATCCCTACATTGCTACGACAGAGTAAAGTAGAATTTATGCTCCAATTATTGTTCCTCATGTATGTTTTATGTTGTATGAATGTTTTATTTTTTTATATTATTCTGAAGGTATGTTGTATGAATTGTACGTAAGTAATGGTGGTCAGGCCGATCGCTTTGGCCTCGTCACGTAATAAAGGCACTTATTATTATTATTATTATTATTATTATTATTATTATTATTAAAATAGTTGATAAAAGACTACTTTGGAGATGATTGTGTCTGGTGTGATGTGGTGAAATGGAAAGACGATATCAGAATGACCTTTGTAGTAAATGTAGTGATGGTACACACACGGAGAAAGAAGATGGTGACTACTGTGATGTCGTCAATAAAAATTCTTGGTGGTGAATGTGGAGGTAGCTGTGGCAACGTGTCTTGAGATGGCACGAAATATTATTACGGCGAGCGCCGAGACTAACTCCATAGTTTGTCCGAATTAGAGATGTAATCTTGACTGAGAGACGCGGGCGCAAGAATGTAGGGGTCCAGTGAAGGGGTCCAGTGACTTCCTCGCCCCTCGCATCTTTCCATGCGAGGGAAGAATTTCGTTCCATCTTGAAGCAAAGCCTCTCTTACATCAGTTTTACAGTGAAATTTGTATTTGTATTCATTAGATCCAAAATAACGCGTCAAATTTTATTTCATAACTCTTCAACTATGAACATTTTTTTATTTTTATAGAGAACAGTACTCAGGTATGTTTTTTTTATGAAGGTCATTTAATTTTAACAAAACAATTTTTAATTTTCAATAGCAGTATTTATACCGATTTATGTTTTGTCCTCTAAAATTATGCTCATAAATAA
This sequence comes from Laupala kohalensis, assembly GCA_002313205.1. Classification (NCBI taxonomy): domain Eukaryota; kingdom Metazoa; phylum Arthropoda; class Insecta; order Orthoptera; family Trigonidiidae; genus Laupala; species Laupala kohalensis. The sequence continues at coordinate 1,340,010 of NNCF01126330.1, read as the reverse complement.
GATTTTATAAAAATTTGAGTTTTTTTTTCTTTGATACGTTTAAAACAGAATAATTCGTTTTGGAAATAATACATTTCTTGAAATATCGCATATTAGTACTACATAACTTTCGTAAGTACACTTTTTATTGTATACTAGTCATTATACGCGTCTTCAATCCCATAAACTTTGGGATTTATAACACAAATCCTTTTTAATTTCGTCTTAGATATATAATGATAATGTACTGAGTTCTTGAAGAGTTATACAATTCCATGTATGATTGTCGAGGATTTGGTTTAATAAAAAATGTAATTATTTTATACTATGAGTTTGTGTGTTAATGAGGTGTTTAGTTAACCAAGGTATCATTTTTATATTCATTATGTAATATCAAGATTTAATACAAGTTGTTCTTTTTGGGCAAAGTAAATTTGTTCTTTGTTTTATTGATAAAAGATGATGTTAATCCAAGGTTTCTAGAATTACTTCAAGAATTCTAGAATCAAGACTTCTTTTATTTTAAAATAAAAAGTAATAAAAGTGACAGGACGTTGCTAATACATGTAATCACAGATTCGTGTTGCAGAATATTTCTTGGAAAACTATAGGTTACCAGTTTTCTAATATCAATCTTACTTCAATCTCAATATTCACTCCCATCAATTCTTGTGTCAGTTCCGGTACCGTATTCTAATAAACCCTCTCCACTCCTCGCCAATTGCATCTTCAATCACGGAGTGCTCCTCAAATCGCATCCCCCTTCATTTCCCTCCTCCCCCTTACCTCTTACCCCATTCGAGGGTCACGTCTCCTAATCCCAGTGTCGAGGGTTGGAATGTTCCCCCTTAGATTAACATGCATCTCATGAGGAAATGTGGAAAAATTGACAGATCTAGGTTGAGGACCTCTAATGTTACGACTGGTAACGTATTTATGATGATTTGTCACATAAAGTACATTAGTTAAAATCACTTCACATTTCTCATTAAGAAAATCCCATGAAAGAGTATGATTTAATCAAAGGTGAGAAAAAATCAGGCACTCTATAAAGAAATTTGTACATGAAACATGTTTGGAAAAAGAAGGGTGCTATTCTAGTTTCATGGGCTAAAAGGGGAGAGAAGACTATTCTAATAATGCTCGATAGTTAATAGGTTTTTACGTTAATTTAAGACTACAGTATTCCGATTGATTTATGAATGTAAAAAGGGAAAATGACCCATACTAAGATTATGGGATCAAAACATGGAGGAAATAATTTTTTTTCATACGAATCATCCTATAACTTGAATTTCCCAATGCATTCGCGTAAATATTCAAATTAATTATGAAAAAAAATAATCAAATTGACAAAACCACTACCTAGTATCTTAATAAAAGACTAATATGACTGTGCTACTATAACTGAATTGTATCTTTATATCAATATGTTAATAAGGTAAATTTATGCAAAGTATTTTTAGAGACTGTGAAAAGTTTTGGGATATTTGTATTGCGAAAAGTTCGTAATTCTACCACACAATCTATCTGTACTGGTATAGGTACGTAGAAAAACTAATTCCCTCGAATTCCATACAGAAAATATTGCAAGTGTTGGATAAAGGGAAAAAAATGTTCTTTCTCTTACGACAGTGAACGTCTTCTCTACGGAATTACGGAATCTTTTTGCATCAAACTTTCACCATAGAATAGTTCAAGAATCGCATTTCTTACGTAACACTAAGTTCATAAAAAAGTAAAAACTGCTTACCCTGCCTTTATTGTCTTCTGTATTTGACAAATATCTATTAAATTTAAAAACATGTTCATGATTCAAGATAGAGAACTGTGTTTTTTTCCATCTAAAAATTGAAAACATCATTTCTACATGTGAAGAACTTTGAAAACCTCTAAACTACGCACCTGAAAAAAATGGAACGAGAGTCGGAGGGAAAGCATGAATAAAATACTGTTTGAGATTGCACATTCACATATCTCGTCATCCTGACTATCATAATGGTTACAGTCATTATTATTGCCCTTAACAGGAAGCCTAGCTCTAACACCACCCAGTCCTCCAAACACCTTCAAAAAAGAACCCCAACGTGTCACCATGCGCGTGTATGCGCTTTTTTGTCCAGTCGTTTGAGGAATGCAGTCGGAGGTACGCCAGAGCGCGTGTGCCGAACGCAGTCCCATGGACAGTGCTCTCAATGTAACATTTGTATGAACAAAATTGGCTTCGCTTCAATCCATACCAATATATAAGTGCGTAACGCGAAAGTGTGTCTGTGTGTTTGCTACCTGATCACGACTAAACCAATGAGCCGATCGTCATAAAATAACAAGGAGATAGTTTAGAACTCCAGGATGAACATAGGCTAACTTATGTTTAAAAAATGTGAAAAGAAATTGAAAATGATTTTTACGACAAACATCGATGGAATTGAGGAAAAAATCGGCAATATTGTTCGTCGAAAAGAGTTCTACGAAAAAGTCCGCGACAGCATATTTCAACCATTAAAACTTAACAAAAATTATCGAAAAAACGTTATTAAATAATGTTAAAATATTTAAATTTAAGACAGTAATTAAAGAAGGAAAAAATCATCATCATTTTGTTTGGATTATTTGTTTTGTTCATTAAATTTTTTTGTATATGTCTTTAAATCGTAAAATTTCGACGAATAGTTTAGATTTTACAAGAATTTTAATTAAATGGTGCGATCGCGTCGTGCCTCGGAAGCAAAAGTTTGACCGGTGCGGTTTGCGCGAGATAGTTTAGTGTGTATAGCAAAGTTTTGTATTAAATTTGTATTATTATGGATTTGAAGAATTCAGAAGCTGTAAATGTTTAAAAAAAACCAGTAAGTAAACGTATTTTGATCGTACAATACGGACAGATTATTTTCGTAATTTAAAAAAAGTAAAAACCAAAGAAAATTCCTGGCCAACGCCGAGTAATCAGCTAGTATTCCATGTACTAGTGAACTACAGTGAAGATTTCGCAGTCATACTATCACAAAAGTTGCGGTCAGAGGATCGTCAAAAGAACAAATAAAACATTAACGGTTACTGAGTATTTCGTTTTCGCGGTAGAAATCAATCACTGAAATATTTGAAATCAGCGTAATTAAACGAGTAACTTGTACTTATCGTCATTTCAACTTATAAAACATAACTCGCCGGTTATTCAAATGAAATAATTGCAATTGTAATTGATGGTGTAATGCATTGCGTCCTATGAAGGAAACACTAATTAAAAAAAACAACAACTTTTAAAATACGAAAGTGATGAGACTTTACTTTGATTAAATAAATAAAGAAATAAATTTATTTTCAAAAAAACAGTACAAACTGCGTATGACCACGTGGAGGGAAAAAAAACTAATTTACTCTCCGGAAGCAAGCAAGGGACCATCCCATCAATTCCGATCAAGGGCCCTAAGGCAGAGGCGGATTCAAAAAATTCAGCAAAAATTCCTAGATAAGATAAAAAGTTAGCTGCGAGTTATAATACTAATAGAATGTCAATATGTTTGTAATTTTAAGCAAAAAATTACATGTAAGTTATTATCGAACTATAGATTATTCTGAGTATAGTGCTTAAAAATTGAAATAACACTAAATTCACGATTTATTGTTACAATAGACCCGCCCCTAGACAAAGCCTAGAGAACCTGTATGATAAATCCGCCTCTACCCGAAGGAAAACCGGAGAAAAACCCGGGCCAGGATGGGTGAATTTGTAATCAATTTTCTATAGTATTATTTAAATCACTTCTATCTACATGTCACCAAACAAAACAGATATTTCACATTTTCTGAGGTGTGATGCATAATTCACGAAACCGTTGAGCTCGACCGCCATGTTTGTACCTAATGCTCTCGTGCATTTCAAACGTGTCAAGCGAGTTCCTGATTATTGTTCATACTGTAGTATTAACAGATAGATAGAAAATTAATTGTTCTTTCATTATAATTTATTATTCTGCGTTGAGCGCCTGTCCCACCTTAATAAGAAATATAGATTTTGAAGTTATCGGGCGTGAGTGGAACATGAGCATCCGTGAAACAGTTTGTGAACGAACTATAGAATGTGTGGTCACTTGATTCACCGAGCAGTGAGTAGCGGCACTTGGTACACAGCTTAGGACCTTATCACGATTCAAATTCAATTTGTATTTAAGAACAAATATATAGGTAAAATATAATATCTCTCTCCTACGATCTAAACAATAATTTTTGTAATGATACATGACTGGTGGCAATTGACGAAGGGAAAAGAGATAGATGAAATGTGTGCCATAAGTTGAAAAACGTCTGCAAACTAAAATATGCACTATTATTTGATTTAATTCCAAAGTGTTTTATTGAAGTTTTTTTTGGTTCCTTTCACCTTCGGTCTCCTATTCTTCAAGAGTGTCATTAGACGGTATCTTTTGCTCATTTTCATGTACTATCATGTCCATTGTCATCAGTCCTGTTAGTCCTCTTATTTCTTTGTCTCACATTTTGATCTTCCTTATTCATCATAATTTATCCTTATCCATCCTACTTGTGCCACATATTCCTTCTATTTCTCATAATTTTTCCCGTTTTGTCAATTCTTTCTCCTCTGTTCTAGTCCACATTCCTTTCTCCTTCAGATATCTCATATATTCTGCTCCTTCCTTACCACATAGTCCGCAATTCCAAAACACATGCTCCGCCGTCTCCTTTCCTTTTCCACATTGTCGTTCCACCTCTCTTCTCTGCCAATCTTCTCCAATTGTCTTAAAATTTTCTGCGAAAATATCCTCTGGTGACTGTATGCGGAGGATTTTGTCCTCCCAGAAAGTGTGATCTCTCTCACTGTGTGACTGTGTGTGGGAACGGACTACGTATCTGAACAGTGTGTCGCCGCCACTGACGAAATTTATCGGAGGTGGCCAAGCGAATGTCCACACAGGGTTGCCGCGCTGAGTGTAGGTGGCGGCGGCGGTGGCGGCGGCGGTGGCGGCGGCGGTGGCGGCGGCGGCGGGGTGGTGGCGACATAGGTTGCGTGGCGCGGCGTGGTCAAACCAACCCTCACGAACTGCGCTGTATATCTCCCACATCGGAGGGGGAAGTCCACATGAAATATTGGGCGCGGAGAAACGGACAAATATTTGCGGGGAAAATTCCCTCAACTGATTTTTGAATAAAGCGCCGTACATAAATTACTACTGAACATAGTTCATTTCGCATTTATGTGTGAATTAGCTTTTAGGTCTGTGAACTCTGAGCAAATGATGAAAGTATTATTTGAACAACGCTTAATTGTAAAATTAATGGATATTAGCACAACTCTAATGGTTGGCGATGGGGTTAATCAATTTCCTTGTTTAATTCTGATAAATACTTGGATCCGAAGTTTTGGAGAATGCATTAATATGGACTGCAATTGAGCTATATATCTGTACATGTCGTGACTTCAATATTTACTTCCAGTAGTCTACTCCCGCTACGGATTTTAAATATATTAAAATTTCGAAACTGACCATTGTGAAAACGAAGTTGGATGTGAGCGGATAAATTTTTTTTCTATCATCTATCTTTAGATGTAATATCTTACAATTGGTTCAAAACGACTTAAATGTCGTATCAATGAAAATTATACTCTTCAATGAAAGTGATGGGTAATGTATCTCAATCACAAAATAAATACCATTAAAATCATCTTCACCAACCTTCATTAACTTAGGTAAGACCCATTACGTCTCTGGTCGTGTACTTCTTGTTTTAGAATGGAAGGAGAAAATGTAATTTACCCGAGATGCAAAGGATGTATATTGTTGTTTATTTCCTTTTTTGAATATTCTTGTTGAAGTCTCTTCTCTTGAATAAAAATGTACATGTTTAAATACAACTGAAATCCAAAATTTCATTTCAGGTATGCGAAAAGTCATTAAATCCAAACTTGTCCACATGATACATGTCACAAGTTTGAGAACTTCTTACGTGTAAAAAGAAATATTTTCCGGGTTGATATTAGGATTTAATGAGATTTGTTAAGAATCACAATAAATTTTTAACAGTTCGGATATTTTTTATCTATACTTTGGACTATTGGAGAACTAATTAAACGTTTTTGGGTACACAAACCGGAACGTTATTCGCAGTACTTGAAAATTTACTAAATATAATATGAACGATTTTCACATATATGGAAGCAACGGAGTAGTTAGCATCCTGCCATACAGGTAAGTGATAAATCCTGTGATGGTGAACAGGAAACATTACCCTCACTCCTAATGAGTTTATAATTTCTGTTTAGCGATCTGCATGTGCTCTCATGGAACGGAAATCATATTCAAATAAACGGAAACTGTATTCCGTCCGTTCGCATTTTAAATCTTTTTCGAAATCTTTGAAAGAGATTTGAATCTGGAAGAAAACGAGTTTTGTGAGACAACTTACAGTCATTGTTTAAATGGAATGTTGACTCACAAAGAGAAACCTTTGAACTTTAATGTTACTCTAGAAGTAGAAAAAAAACTCATGGTGAGTAAATTTTGTTTCCTATTCTCTTTCATCGTTTCAGCAAATTATTTTTTATTCACTACTCTTTCGAGCACAAGTACACCGAACCTTCAAAGACATTTTGTCCCTGTAAAATCAACAGAAATAAACTACCATAAGAACATGCATACTGCTTACTATGGAGTATTACATAGCCTCTTTGCGAGCTTAAATGTACGTTTTATTACTTCATGTAAAACCTTACATTCCCAACATATTGATTAAATTTGGACCTTAAGGAGCTAATATTTGAATAAAACCATTTTGAAGTGGTAGGGGGATGATGGATCAACCCCCTGAGGGGACGGCTTTTAAATAAATTCCCGGGTAATTTCTAAAAGAATCGATGTACAAAACTATTTCACGTGTCGTAAATGAAATTCAGAAAAGAACAGTACGGAATTTATCTTGGCTATCCAGTCGTTTAAGGAAGTTATTCAACGATAATTGTCGCAAAACTAGAGATTTTTAGTCAAACTAAAGACCATCCTTCAAGTATATTATTACAATTTAAATTAATGATTTCAGTTTCCAATACACCATACTTAATGAAATACTGTAATAATGGTTTATTCAATATAATCGCAATATATATTACACAAATTCACCAATTTCAATGTTTCATAAACGATTGTGTGCTTGAATATCGCTCATACAACCTTATGTCCCATGGACAGCGAGTGAATAAAATAAATGTATTTACAGTTCAAAGCAGTAAGTTCTCGTTAATGTGATAATTGAACGATCGATTAATCGACAGTTGGGGCGCGAGGTCGGAATACAGAGAATAGCAAGCAAACGCTCATGAAAATCGGTTATCCGATGTTTCTGCTTTAGAATGGGAACGTTAAGTTGATGCCATATTCTCCGAATGGTCCGAGCAACTTAGTCTCCCGAGTTTATACTTGATGTGAATACTAATGCCCGGCTCCAAGAGACAAGTAATTTTATGGTCCATTGTGAGCTTTCTCCTCTTTGTTTTATTGAGCATACGGAATCGACATTTCTTTTAACTCGAGCTTTTAATGCGCAATGTTCTTTTGGACCTGTCTGATAGGTGTTAACAACTCCAATATGGTAATGAAATGTCTTGAAACATTAATGAATCCGTCGTATTTGGATTAAGATGAAAGAAACACGTTCCCGTTTAAATAGGCTGAAAATTCATTTCGCAATATACTTCCATTTTGCTCAATTTAATATGTGCTTTATTAATCATTCGTTTTGAAAAAAAAAAACAGGAATAAATCACCACTTGTATATTTTCTTCATTCATAATAATTGAAAAATAAATAGAAAAAAAGAAAATACCACGTTTCACTATTAGTAAAATAAATGCTGTAAAACATTCAGAGTATTATACAATTAATTATTATTGATCGGTTTTTCCTGTGGGAAACGTTTGTCAAGATATTTTCGCAATAATGTTTGGAGGGTCATGGTGTCCAGATGAATATTTCTAAACCAACCAATAAATTTACAAATTTATGCAAAGGTCAAGGGTGTTCGAGATAACCAATGAAACATGCCAATAACACTCTTAGGAAGACCACCTGCAACTGGGTTTGAAAAACTATAAATATATGTGTTTAAAAAATTATTTAATTCTAAAAAGTTACAATTAATTATTAACTCATTTCATTATTAAATGAAATAATTACAATTACTAATAACTCCAAATTGTGCATTAACTATTTAATAAATAGATATATGATTTCTCAATGTCTAAATTTGATATGAGAAATATATTCTATAGACGCACAAAACATGTTGGATGTAAGGAGAAATCTCTTGGGGAAGAAACCATGGTAAAAACAAAAATAAAACCAAAAAATCCGAATTAAAAAAATGGTGGTAAAGTTCATAAGAATAAAATGTACCCGGAAACGAAAAAGAATGAATACAGTGATGTTTCGGAACTAAGCCGCCGTCCTGATTAGGGTTTTGCTAGGTTTACTCAATCACTTAAGGTGTTACACCGGTATGGTCCTTAGTTTTGCTTCCCAGCGTTAAATGTAAATACGATCCTCCCAATTCTCATCTTGTATTTTAAAATGTAGATGTCTTAAATGGTGAGACGGAAGAGCAGACCTTAAGGACCATCATTCAGGAACTTAGACCTTGAGTCTCGCCAGAATAAAGACAATTTATTGTTATTATTATTATAGTAAATTATATGAGTCACGTACTTTAATTTGGTGGCAATTAAATAAAATATTTAAATATGTTCAGGATCATACATGAGTGGTTTCACCAGCTGTACAGACATTTTTATCATGTTATCCTATTATGCCAAGTGAGTCATCTCTGAAACACACACTCTTTGTATATTTTATGTACAGAGAGAGAGGAAATCATTCGACATAATATAATCGGACCCATTAATTACAAGTTCCTTTGCTGATTATATTTTCAAATCACGATCTTGTACTACTTAATTTAGACAAGTCCAGGAATTTCATCATTATTACGACACGGATAAACAATCGATAGCTGGTCGAGTCATGACGTCACGCAATCGATTGCACTAATCGAACATGCAGTCGCGGGCAAAAAGACGAGAGATTTTGAACAGAAGTGTCCTTTCATTCGAACAGTTTACTTCGCTGCACAACCTAGTAAGAGGACACACGTCGCTTCACATCACTTTCTTCGTGGGTCGGGGCATGCTAGCCGACATTTTCTCCAGTTCAACCCTTCGCTACTACGCTACAGAAGGCACTTTGGTCCATGTGATCATCAATCTTCAAACTTTGCATTTCGAAGCAATACATCGATTCAATATCATCTAAGCTGACTTTAAAGATCATCTCATCACGTTCTCTTAGAAAATCAGTATTTTATCATTATTCTTCATTATTTTTATGCATGTGTCATTAAATAGTTTTTTCTTGCTTACAATCAATATTCATCTTGCTCCTCATCCTTCTTCACTCTTTATTTTTCACTACAATCATTCATATGCAGGTAAGACCAAATTTGTCTGCACACCAGCCTTTCCAGAAGTGATGTCAGAAGTTTTTTTCAGACTGGCAAAAGTCGCAAAACAAGACAAATCGCGGATGTGGTATTATAATGACAGGGTACTATCCGAATAAATAATAGCGATGAAAAACATTAAAAGAACAACTCTTCATCCACTATCCGAGAGTTCCTTTCTCCCAATAATCCTAACAACAATCGTAATGCAACAGATCTTTACATTAACTCCACGCTACAGCTCCGTCTCCAAAGTGGTTGGGCTCACGCATGCACTTAACCGTGACACAATACCCATCTCTTTCCTGACCATCCGCAGACGAGTAAAAACATCTTACTCGGCGCGTCACGTCATTGGACCAGGTGCGAAGGTGCAAGTGGCAGTCAGTGCCACGGCGGGTGGCGGCGGACGAAAAGAGCCTTGGCAACGGACAAGCGACGCTCAGATACGCTGCTGCACCTTCTTCGTATACTGCGCGAAGGGGCTGTCGTAAATCCCAGTGGGTAGCAACCACCGAGGCGGCTTTTTTTGTGGTGGTGGGGGGGGGGGTGCTACTTAAGTCTATTCGCTCACACGGACTCTCAAAATATATTTTTTGAATGACAAAATTCACGAGTGTTCGACAAACATGAGTCATATATGTTTTTAGTAATATGAAGAGGAATTTTACACAAATTTGACATCGCGCTGATACAGTTATGTAGTTTCAGTTGTTGTTTTTCATTTCTACCAAAATCAGTTAACTTTAGTTCCTGATATCTTATTAGTCATAACTCTCACGTCTCTGCAAATTCGGATTTCGATACTTCCGTTCACTTGAGGTCTTATTTTCGAGACTGTAGTGATTGTTACGTTTCTGTATTGCAACATGGTTATCTTGGAAGTTTATAATTATATCAATTTTTAGTGAAATTTAAGAATACGAATTAAAAGTATTTCAAATCTCACTTTACACTTGTACGTACATATTTTATTCAAGACAATCATAATGAATTCTTCAAAAAGATTTTTAACAACTCATGATATATTTATTCATCATTTAATGAATAAATATGTCATGTGTCGGTAAAATAAACTGTTCGCACAATACAATATGACTGTCAATAACAAAATATGTACAAGTAGAAAAGTGAGATTTGTATTATTCACAGACAATCAGAAACAAGATGATATAATAAATAATAATATTCCATTATGCCCTGTCTATCGTACGCAAAGTTGAATTTGTTGTACTAAACTTTCAGTAACAGAGTTTCAAAGTTCCAATTGGATCACGTATTTCATACTTGGTTAGGTTAGGTTAAAAAATGTTTAAAGTGGTTTTATAGTTTGTATTTTTCTCCTTTATATATAAATCCAAACATCTCCGTATGGCTAATTTTACTGTTTTCATGTTAATGTCTTCATTGCGACGTATTTTTTGTAATGGTCTTAAGACATCCAACTGGTTGTGAAAAGCTGACGATAATGCAATACGCTCTTCACATCGGGGACAGTAACAACTCAACCTAGATGGTTTGTTGTGACGAGATATTCTACTTAATCCAACTTTGTATCTTCGTTTATACACGACATATATATAAAGTAGAAAATTACATTCAAAGACTAAACATGCAAAAAAGAAGATTACACATTCCTTATAAAGACACAATTTTAAATAAATGCAAAATCAGGAGAAAATTAATTTTTACATTCTGCCTTCCAAGATTAAAAATGAATGAACACACAGTTTTGAAACACTGAATACTACAAATTATCATTGAAAGGAATAATATTTGTTGGCGAATGACTCTTTTTAGATGCCTTCAGAACTTTTATATTGTTGAATAAACTTTAATCTATGTATGTATGGATACATTCTTATAGTTGACGAATTACATTTATTGTATTAAATATCTTTTTTTTTTTTCTTGGGGTTAAGGACTTGCCAACGTCAAGGTCTGTATATAACCTATAATAAATATAATAATATATAATCTATATTAAATATCATTTAGGTTGTGCGTGTAAAAAAAAGACCAAGTCGCAATTCATCACAGTTGTGATTTTAAAAAGGCGAGATCAGGTAAAAGTTTGCTACGTAAAAAAATAAATAAATTTTTTAAAAATTTAAGAAAGTGTTTCTGATATTTGTGAACGAAACTAGAGAATTCCCGATTCGTCGTTCAAATGAGAATCGAGACACAAATACTCTTTTCTTACATTCAAATACTCCTATAACAATGAGAATTAGTTTGTAACCAAAGACTTTTCAGTCGGAACATCCTGTGCGTGTATGAGAACGTGTTCTGAAGCCCACGCACATTATCGATGCGTCACGAGCATAGGACTGCAGGAGATCGTTGTTAATGCAATACAAACATATTCCATTCGCCTCACTAGCAACTATCTTTAATAATTTTTGCCAAAGACAAGAAGGATAAAGCCTGTTCTGGGATTAACATTAAAATGATCCGCTGACCCAAGAGTTTCGAATACAATAAATATTTTTTATATCACATTAATTATTCTTATATTCAAGGTAATAGTGCGTGTAAAATTGTGTAAGTCTCATTTAAAATTAACTTTATATTTTATCATACCATTGTACTTTAATGTTCTAATTTACACTTCATTACTCCTAGGAACGGTAATTTCAAGCTTCACGTTTCTCTCACACTCTTTGGAATATTTCATTCGGGACTTATTTATTTGTTTGATTTAGTCACGGATAATATGACAGCCTTCTCTACAAACATTGTCATTATACGGTTCTCTGACTAGTCTATTTACACTCTCATATAATTGTTTTTGATGTATTTAAATATATTCTTTATTTTTCCTATTCTTCTTTCCTAATCTTTATTATTTATTAGTTCTCTTATATTTAGTTATTCCCCTCCCCTCCCTCTTCACTAAAAAAACTGCTCTCTCTCTCTTTTCTCCATAAAATTCGCATCCTCACATTATGTGTCCACTATTATCATCGCTTTTGCATTCAGTTAATTCCATTATGTTTCTGCTCCGTACGTGTTGATTAAAATTTCCATCGTCTGCCATAAATTCAATGATACATTTATTTAAATCACTTTATTTATATTACTCCTTCCCACCTCGTTCGCCGCCCGTCTTTGTTTCGTCAATTTCGTTTTTGATCATTTTTCTTCCTTACCACTTCTATTTTCTATTATTTGTCCTTCTTTAACCTATAGGATCAGGGACGCGTCGAACATCCACGATACGATGGCGATCGAGTGGATCGACCTGTGCTCGTCACACTACTGTCACTGCGACTGCTTACGAGCTGTCTACACTACCTGGCTTACGTTCGATTTAGAAAGCAAGCAGCAAAATCAAAGGAGGAAGTGTTTTTCTGGAACAGAGGGGATTCCATAGGACAAACAAGGGGATAACATTCTGGACAGCTGAGTGGTCTTCTGTGCGAAACTAGTGACCTCAATTTTTGAGAGTAAACAGACGGCCATCAGGCAAGGACACCACATCACGAGACGGGACATCACGTGACTAGAGTATGATCGGAGATTGACTGATTAAGGCAAAAAGTCAAAGGACCACAGCCAATCAGGAGAAATCACGTGAAATAGGCTTGTAGTTATTATTGGTAATATAAAAAAGGATCGTGACGTTTGCCGTAGGCGGAGTCAAACTGTCCTTCCAAAGTAGGAGAAGAGGGGAAGATGATATTTAAGCAGAGGCAGACGTACTTAGTTTATTACTATGACTGATTATTATGGTGGTTACGATGATTGTGGTTGATATATCGTGAGAGATTGTCGATATTTCTCTACAGAGGCGGATGCAACCTTAGATCACGAGCGACATTCGTCGAGTTTTATCAAAGTCGACACTCGACTTTCGTAAGTTTCGACATCCGATAATGACTATCAGTGATGTTTAAATTCACCGCGAAGCTCCACCTAGAGACACTCGTTTCTAAATCGATTGAATTCTCGAAACATCAGAGACATTATCGATACCCGTGAACGTGCAGCTGTGCATAACTGGTGTCTACGAGGTCCTATGGGAGGGCAGCTGACTGACACCTGGTCGTAATCAACACGCCAATGATGTGACTCCACAAGGCCTCTGCGGCTTTTATCTCCCATGACGTCTGGTATTCGCTACTATTGAGGGAATAATTTTTGGATGAGCCAATGACGGCCTCCCACTATCAAAGCACAATATGATTCGCTTCTTTACTTGTGACTAATATATGTGAAATGAATTTGCTAAAGACTAATTGGTTAATGGCACAAACACCCTAATTGGTGGCCGCAGTGAGTTATCAGTTTGAATGAACGTTGCTATTCATAAACTTATGGTGTTTAATGGACCTTTAGCTCATATGACATGCTTAAACGTACACGCTCTTATTTGTCAAAGAATAACTATTTTTTAAAGCCAGTGTTAATTTAAGATTTGTTATGTGATGGTGAATTTGCATGTTTTGTTATTATTTTTGGGGAAATGCTAAAAGGGGATTATTTGTAGCAATGGCAATCATGTACTTGTTTTGTTGAAAATATATCAACTTTTTATGAGTAATGTATTCCCCTCGAGAAGGATTTATGTGTGATTCACGCAAATGAAAATACCGAACCCATTTCCCTATTTCAATTAAAGCTCAATGACAGCGAGGCATCAGTCATCGCTCCGCCGAGTGGGCCAGGTAAGTGAGTGTTATTTGCTGACCGGGATTTGCTCTACGACGTAGGTTCGTAATGGTAGGATGAGCATTCGATATTTTTATCCAAATTTTGGTATCCCTGAGCTAGCCATTAAATATCAAAACTAAATTATGTTATAGTTTAGCTCTACAATGTGCGGTTATTTTGAATTATCCAAATTTAAGTATATTACAATATATAATTTTTTATTACAAAAAATAGTTGTAATAATAATATTCCTTATGTGTAACAAATTGACGTGATGCTTCCTTGTATCCGGAAAGAGAAACAGCTAATTGATATACCGTACATATATTCACAGGTTGTTTGACAATAAATAATCTCTATCACATTTTGAAGTTGATAATAGAGTGAAATGCAACTGATAGCATGTGAGAGAATCTTGTGACTGGTCGGTCTCGTTGTACACAAAAATGTTATTGCTGCTTGGTAAAACACACATTTAAGTACCTGGTTGCTTTGAAACCGGGACTCTTAATTATATATTTTATAATATTGCTCTTTAAAACCAAAGTTTAATCGCACACGCGTACTAGTTAGTATTTTTATTCTCACACCTATTCGTGAACATTCCAAAATATTTTTCTTATTATAATATCGACTAAATATTTGAATGAGTTAGTTAAATATTTTGAAACAAATCCATTATATTATCCATTATATTCGTTATATATCCAAGTGTTTCGCATGATATAACGCTGCTACTCATAATTTCATAATGTAGTTAGTGGGACTATTGATAAATCGACCACTATTTTAATGTGAATCAATTTAAAGCAACACGAAGCTTTGCTGTGAAGAACGAGAGCCGAAGCATATAAATCGATCCTATACACTTGGTTAATGCGATTCGAGTATGGATGAAGCGTTGTATACGAATTAAAATATGAATACTGCTGGATATAAAATGACGCAAAGTAATATTTGAAAGGGCATATGTAATGGGAACTAGCTAATGTAAAATCCTTGAAGAATCGGAGGTGATAAAAATTTACAAGATGACGTAGTTTATTACTTGTTTAAATTACCACTCAATTCCTTGCATTATATTTAAGCTAAACTAATTCTGAATGATTGAATTATTTTATTACCACAAGGCATTCACGAGTATGACAAGCTTCAATACACACTCTTTCGTATCGCTCATGCTATTACAAGGTTATTACATTTAGTAGGATAGGTCCATTCAAAATGATGAGAAGCGGGAATTTTTTTTTTAATTTGGACACTTTAATGGAGATTACCTTGGTGGGAGTTAATGGACTCTTGACCGGTTGGGTTCATTGTTTAGACAATCATTCGTAAGTTGTCGGAAGAAAGATTGCAAAATAATCGAGTCGTAGGTTTCCAGTCATTGGACGGGAAAATATGATTGTACTTCAAAAAAATATTGTTCTACCCGAGTCAGATAATTACTCTTATCAACACAACTTAATGGTCAAACATCAAGTATGCATCTCAAAATTGCTCAGGGTCAGCATGTTTGCTTGTCACTTAGTCATCCCCGGGTTCAATTCCAGGCGAGGTCAGATAAACTTTGTAGCTTCAATACCCCAGTTCATATAGCTTTGACAATTGATTCTTACTATTACTAACTCCTCCTACTAACACCTCCACTTGTGCCAAGTTGTTGGTAAACCCCGCTAACCGGCCAATCTTCTGACAAATAGCCCCTACCAATCACATCCTACCGCCTAAAACTCAATGTAGATAAGCTTCAATAGCACGCTATCTTTCCCATTTACGAATACTACAAATAAACACATCCTGGCACGGATTTTACTCCGGTTTTCCAGTGGCGGATTTTCCTTGGGCGGGAATGTTAGTAATATTTTATTTTATTAATCTCGAATTTCTACTGCACTAATATCTACAATTTATTTTGAATAATTAATGGATAACAGTACGTATTCATTAAATAATTTCTTTTGTAAGTATTAGATCCACTACTGCCCATGGACCCACGATCGGGATTGTTGGGATGGTCCCTTGCTTGTTTCCGGAGAGTAACTTAATTTATTGCGCCCCACGTGGTCATACGCAGTTTGCAACTGCTTTTTTGACAATAAAAGTTTGTTTATTTATCACTAAGTGAAAAAATTGTCATCATGAGTATATTTTTCAAAGTATTAATAAATAAATTAATTTGTTTTTTTACTGCCCGGTGACATCGGGCGTAGTGTTTCCTTCCATATGGAATATAGTAGTTACAAATAACAAAAAAATAATCCTTGAAACGATACAAAATTTACGTTGAATTCTTGCGAGTTACAAATTATATAAATAAACATTAATATCCTCAAAGAGGAAAACAATATTTCAGATTTTCTAATTAAAATTGATTTAGAAAATGTGACGTTACACTCCCAATTTCTATAGACAGATAAAAAATGTAATATTTATCTGCTGCATTTCAGAGAATAAATGGAATGCACTGTAGAATAAAAAAATGATTAAATACCATCCTTCAATAGAAGGAACAAACCTCGTCCTCGAGATTTTCACGCTTCATAAATTTCTTTCTATTCGGTTTAAGTTTCGAAAAGATTCTATTAAATGTGAAATATTCAGTTTATCCTCCATAGTTAGCAACCCTAGTAGAACACGTCTGCAAAAATATTCGATAAATCACTCAGGCATTTCAACGACTCGTATTCCACCGGAATACCCATTTACACAAATACGTCGTTCACAAACCCTATTAACGTTCTAGCGCTGTTCAGTAATCTGTTACTTCAAAGACAAAGAAATCCAATTCAAATAGCGTGCCATGATTCACGGGAAGTCCTTCGCGACCGGCTGTATGTCCTGGAACGCAGTGGCGAGGTAACAGTGCTCAGTCGAACGCTTCGTCCATTTTAAAATGCAGGCGCAGCAGTTTCGTGGCCTTTGGAGACAAAAGAAAGCTCGCGAAATGTAAGTTAGCTGAGCTGCAGTGGACACTCTCAGACCATGGAACGGCGCCAAGGATCGTGCACTTGTCCTCACGAGCATAGCGCCTCGAGGGCGCGGCGGCGGCGGCCAGAACTAGTGACAGGGAAATGGAAATGTTTTGGATCAATTTGCACTCGACGTTCAAGTATTAGGGAAAAATCACTATTTGTGATTTAATTTCTCTTGATATTTAAATGTTTGAAATGTCGATAGGTTGGGGAATATTTTCAGAGGAAAATATCATAAATTAGATACTTATTTAGATTCATCTTGATTTTCAAAGGAAGATATTATTTATTAGATATTAAAATTAACGAAAAAATTCCGGTGAAATACTCTCCCACGTTAAAGTATTACGGGAAATGGAGAACTAAAACCAGAAATTTTTGTACACTCAGGATTCGAATCAACAGAAAACTTTTTGTACATTATAAGTGTATTAGAAGTTCGTATTACCATTGATTTAAATAGAATTTCCATTCCAGGTAGATCAGTTATATGTATAAGCTTATAAACAATTAAATTGTGATCTAATAAAATATTTTAATGATGCATGAAAAAAATAAAAAATAATCAAGAAATTATTTAGTTGTACTCGCACCAAATTTCGAGCCAACCGAAAAAAAATGGATTTTAAATACCATTTATTCTAAGTATTGAATCAATAAGTTTTGGATCCATTCACGAAATCTTACCATAATGTTTGTTTTTATAATATTATCATGTTGGCGTAGTATGGTTATGTTTTTAAACGAATACTTTTACATTTTATGTTTATTCGTCCTGAATAATAATACCGGATATAAGACATCGGAAATAGTAATAAAACTGACCCTACTGTATAACAACTCATACCTGGAAAACATTTTTTTACCGGAGAACTCACTCACAGAGCGGTACGTCTATCGCTCTGAAGGTAGTAAATACTTTGCTTACTTGACGAAGACGAGTTCGAGTAGCAGCAATCTTTAGTCCAATCATTTTGGATGAGTTTAAATTAGTATCACAACTTCGAAAGGACAATTTTAAATTAATTCGCGTTTAATATTCGCCAAAGATTGAAGAGTACAATCCATTATCTTCGCTGAGTTTCATACGTACGAAACACGTGTGATTCGTAACTTAAGTTTAAAAGGGAAATATTCATTGAGTTGACAGTAAGTGGATGTTCCGTGAGAAAAGAATGAGACTGAAGAAAAATTGAAATTTCTGCCACTGAAACTGTTTTGAAAAAAGTGAATTGTAAAAAATTACAGGACCAAAATTAATTTATTTGGGGAATACAATTAATGATATGACATGTCATATCGGATGACGTATCATTTTTTTTAACTCAACTAATAAGAGTTACGAGTTGCGCGCAATCTTCCTAGATACGTCCTCGGGACAGTAAAACACCGAAAGAACATTCGCATACGTTGGATGAGTTATTTTGTCTTTTATATAGTTTAATTTGATTTACGGATAATGCTAATAAGATAAAAATTACGAAATCTTTTAAAATTTATGAACGACGAATATAACATGACAAGTATTATTCAACTGGTGCCGGACAGAACTTGGACAAAGCTATCAGTTACCAAACTCGTTAAATGTAACTAAAAATACCGAAGGTTATAAAACACATTTTGGTCGAAACTTGATAACAAATTTTATAGTTAATTGCCAAGGATTTTAAAACATTATATTAGCACTCCATACGATATTATAATAACTATTCGGTGCCATCTGTTTCAAAGTATCTCCGTCTTCAACCATCGATTCTTGGACGAAATTTTATTACTTAATTAATTAACCTGAAATATTTTTCAAAATAATTGCTAGTCATTATGAAATGTGATTAAGAATACGAAATATTTTTTTTTATTTGGTAGGTATGTCCAATTTACAATATATTTATCCATTAATATCCCTCTCTGTCAATAGAGAGTGGAGACCAATTAAGACCCAGGAAACTTGTATCAAACAAAAGGTCACAAGTAGCACTACATTCCGCGTCGATTGCGCCAGGACACGCTGCCGCCTCTACGGCGACAGTGGCTCTATTGGCAATGCGGATGGTGACAGACAGACACGATCGTGAAGGGCGCGGCCAGGGCAGTCATTGTGGAAAGACCGATGCTCGTATGAGACGTGTACACGTCGCCCATGTGTCATATGAAGACGCGTGATTGCGACTCGTTGTGACAGGAGTCCGCATTCCGTCTGACACACCTCTTTCCCTCCCTCATCTCGTGCGTCGAGAAATTGATGCGAGTCGTGAGGGACATGCTCAAGGTAGGTAAAGAGATGAGGAGAGTGGATTACCGTGAAGAGGGAAGGTTTGTTTATTTATTAATTTTTTACATTTTTATTTATTTATTTATTTTATTTATTTATTTAATTTTTATTTATTTATTTTTTATTTATTTATTTTTATTTATTTATTAATTATTTATTTATTATTTTTATTTATTTTTTTATTTATAAATAGCTGATTACCCGGCAATACCCGGGATTTTTCTTAGACTAATCTAATTTTACTCAGGAAAATAGTAAATCTATATAGTGAGATCAAAATACTTTTATTTACTGGTTTTTAAAAACATATGTACAACTAATTTTAAAAACCTCATATTAAAACAAAACTTGACTGTATATACCATCTTCCGGAAACCATTTTGGTCAAAATTTCGCTTCCGCGGCACGACGCGGTTGCACCATTATGCAATGCGCCGGATACAAGTCTTGTAACTCTTCGTCGTAATTTTACGATTTAAAGACGTTTCCTATTTTCGACAAATGCACACAACAAATAATCCATTAAATTTGATTATGAATGATTTTTTCATTCTTAAAATACTCCCTTAAATTGAAGTATTTTAACACTTCCAATTTTAATAATGTTTTTTTCGATCATTTAGGTTAACCTTAGTAGATAGACAAATGTTGTCGGGGACGTTTTTATAGAACTATTTGAGGTAAACAATATCGCCATTCATAGTTCTCACCTATCTATAACGGTTTAGGCAGAGTAAGCAACAATAAATCTCTTTTCTTTTTGATTTTATCAGCATTTATTGTCGAACACCATTTCCATCTTTTTTTGTCACATATTTTTAAAATAAATTTAGCCTATGTTCATCCTGGACATGTAAACTATCTCCTTGCTAAGTTAACTCACGATTGGTCCAGTGGTTTAGTCATCATCAGGTAGCAAGCAAACGCATTCTTGCGTTATTTATATATTAGTAAGGATTTATTTGTATAGTAACTTTAAACCAGTAGTTAAAACAGTCAATACCTGGAATTAACTTTACTTGTTTAATGTCCTTTCTTGATCCTCTATCCTTCATTATAATTTTCGCTATCTAAACTCTTCTTGCGATTTTCGCTATCTAAACCTCGTTGGGGAGGGTTGTTAAAAGGTACTCAACGAGGAAATCAAAGAGTAAGATAATAATGATCAGTGACAACTATAGGACAGGGGTTATGGCGACCACGGCCCCTCCTGATTGTATGTATTCGTTCGGCATTTTGATGGGGAGACTGCACAAGTCAATGTTCCTTCGCCGTTCTACCAGTGGAACTACTGGAACCAAGATAGCAGCGCGGGTGAAGGAAGACTTTCTAATGTCCTCATGATGACAAGAATGACATGGAAATGAAATGAAATGATTATGAGTGAATGTTGTGGTGGGGGAAACGGGAGTACCCCTAGAAAACCTGCCGCGTACTCCGCTCCGTCCACCATCGCGAATTCTACTTGGATAATACAAGGTTTGAACCAGCGTCACCAGAGGTAGTAGGTGAGTACGCTAGGCACTACGCCATGGGTCGCCCTACGGTAATTCCTGAAAAAAAAAAAAACTATTCCCCTCTCCCCTCAGATTTTAGGTTCAAATGTTTAATTTTGATCTTCCTGAATGGACACGTTCTAAAGAAATGAGAGGAGAAAGGAGAATGAAACAGGATAAAGCTGAATATTTTTAAGGAAGAAAAACACGGGAGTATTCGTAATGACTTAGTGGTTGAGGTACAGGGGTGTAGACGTACCTTACTACATATACGATGAAATCCCCTCCATGCATTAATACGTAGAGATGCATGTTGTTACGCCGAGACATTACCCGCCATGTAGTTTATGCCGTTGTCAAGACGAAAGACTCAGAGGTTCAAGATCCAAGGCCAGAATAATAGACACCGTCCGCAAGAGTGTCTCTACATATGATGCAATTTATAAACATTAGGAGATTCCACGAAACGCACACGTCGTATGTAGGATCAAGCATACGTCAAGTGTTTATTAGGAAGTTTCGAGAAAGCTTGGATCTGTTTATTAGGAAGTTTCGAGAAAGCTTGAATTGACGAACCTCGACGCTATGTTACGTCATTAACGCGAGGTTAGATTATAGCAACAGCGGCGACTAGAAATTCAGTACGACGGATTTTCTTCATGAGGAAGCATCGTCTCCGATCCTAACCTCAATATCAAAAGATCCAGCTCTGCCACAATCGCCCGACCTGCGGCGAATCTATCTTCAGGCGCCACGATACGCCCTCCTGCGGCATTCAGCGAACTTCTCTTCAGAAGCTTGGATGACAGCGCCCTCTTACGACATTACGTCGAACTTCTCTCCAAGCTCCACGTTGCGCCACCACACGGACGATCTCAGAACCTCGTACTCAAGCGCAACCACGCGTCCAAATTGTAAAGACTCCCGTCGACCAAGAAACGCAACGCCAGTTTGCGGCAGAAGAGGGAAGCTCTCTTACCAACCACAAAGTTATTCAAAGTCGTGAGTTGTATAAAGGAAACTGTTGACATTACTTTTATGTGCCTGTTGTTGTCACCCTGGTGCTTTAGTTTCTATTATTTGTTTATACTCCAACTGAAAAATAAACCTTGTCCTGTTTCCTACATAACCTGACTATTTATTTTGGGAGGAGAAATCTCGTTGCGAAACTAGTCTCCATATCGA
Organism: Laupala kohalensis; assembly: GCA_002313205.1. Lineage (NCBI taxonomy): Eukaryota > Metazoa > Arthropoda > Insecta > Orthoptera > Trigonidiidae > Laupala > Laupala kohalensis. The sequence continues at coordinate 1,317,943 of NNCF01126330.1, read as the reverse complement.
GACTTGTGAAGCAATAACATCTCTCCGCCAAGAAAAGGGGCATGTTGAACTAGTATACTTAACAATAAATATTATAAATAATATTCTAAACAAAAGAGGAGAGAACAAAATTCGAGGCAACATGTGAGACAACATGTGAGACAACATGCGAGACAACATGACGCAGCAGACAAACAAAAGACAGACGAGGGTGACAATTGACGGAAATTTACTATTAATTCACGTTTATTTATCACTTTTGCCTACCAAAAATAATTAACATTAAAGAGATATTAATTCCACGAGTATGAATTATGATATAACTTACGTATCAGGTATTGTGTAATCGAATGCCATTTTGAAATCCACCCCCTGAAAATTTTTTCTGGAGCCGCCCTTGATAAGGATAGTTGAAAATAATCCTATAATTATCCCAGGACTAAATAATGCGGAAGGTGATTTACTGAATAACAAGAATACACTTTGGTAACGGATTTAAAACTATTGTCTCGTATGACAAATATTTTCAATTTCATTCACTGCTTTGTTACTAGCCCTGACGAAGGCCAAAATACTTGCTGAAACTTCCCAAATGTAAAATGTAGTAATCTACACTAATAAAAGTGAATTATTTGGAATGTCTGTGGAATGGAAATTAGAAAAAGGAAACGATGAAACTATCTGAAATTTCAGAGGACTCTTCTTAAGAGTTATTGCTATTAAAATGAAAAATATAATTATTGCAATAAAAATGAAATGACAGTTTCAGATTACTAATGTGTCGCCCTAAGTTCGATAGCGTTACATGAGGCTGACAATACACTGAACGTATGATTTAAGTGACGGAATCGCAGAAGCAAAATTATGTAAAGGTTTTGAAGAACAATGTTTCAGAAGTCTTAACTATGAGCTAAGTTCATTAAGCTTTCTGTAAAAATGATTTTTTTTTTCTTCTACCTGGATTTTAAAATAATTCGAAATTACGTACATATCAGCATACAATACTGAGATTGTTTTTGTTAGTTTTCTTTGTAGTATTTAATTTTTGAAATTCACAAAAGTAAAAGTTTAATATCACTTGTGTACCGTACCAATATTGGAATCGTTTAGGTGGGGGAAACCCCACCTCAAAACCTCATGCACATCCGTCGGGCGGGGAATCGAACCCGCGCTATCTCTCTCAGCAATACGTTCACATGTGTTCGATCGAGCGTATTCCCAATCGTAAACGTAGAATGCAACCGTCAGTCAGGTACTTCGTTCAATAGACATTGATAGAATCCATAAATATTACTTCATCCATACGATCTCATCATTCCTGTCCTAAAAAATTCTCGCAATAAAAACGAACTCGAACGTAAAATATGAAAAAAAAGCGTATTTAAAAATATACTACGTCATTAATTGGCGCAATGGAAAATGTAACGACCAGCACGCGCGGCAATAATCACGTGCAATATCACTCAAATCCCTTCAACCAATAATGGGGTGTAATCAGTCGGAGCGTCATCGCTTTCAATTCACACGCTTTTACTCATCCACCACTCGTCTCGATTTGTATGAATCACACGCATTGCAGGTCATTCTCTGAATATTTCACAAAAAAATCCATATGCATGCTTGCGATAGTTTCCTATGCCATATGTTACTCACGCCGTTCGTCACGGAACAGTGCCTAGCACTCAGCCGTACTTGTCGGATTGAACTGCCTTTTTGGGCAGAAATTCGAGCAAAACCTCTTGTTTGTGGATATAGGAGTTTGGAGAGTGTGGGGAGGTTTCAAACTTGTTGGGGAGTAATTACTAGAAATTTAAATTAATCTTGTTGTTTACAGAAGTCTTATACACCCCCTTTCGGAAACGTATACAGAAATATTAAAACTAAGAAAAATCGGCGAGGGTACAAAAAAACTTGGAAAGATAAATTTGTAGAATATTTTCAAACTTAATTAAAATACAATGTATTATGTAGTATAAGAAATAACAAGAGAAAACTTTAAATTAATATTTAAATTATCGTGGCGTCTCATTTTGATCCTCCAATGATGGTCCCACTTCCATTGAATGAAAAATGATGAGCAAATATTGTTTTTTTTTAGAATTTAAATACATATATGTGGCGTTTGAAAACATAGGAAATAATTTAACAACAGATAATGACATAATGCCCAACAAATCCGCTCAAAGAAAATCGATCGACTGTAACAGAGAAGACAATGTAATAAAACAGAACATGCATGTGACCGAGTGCTGCAGGAAAGATATTCCGTACACGGTTTTGTAAAGAGAATTGAAAGGAAATATAATTCTCACAAATGGTATTGGAAAAAATACCCGATTTACTTTGCATACATGGCTGCAAAATCATAGCGTATCGGTACTGAAAAACTCTAATACAGTATTTCTCATCGGACGTCGAAATCAAACGTAACTCGATTTTTCGTCAAATTATGTTCCACAAACCGTACCCATTTAAGATAGTATGAAGAAAAATAATCTTTCTTGGGGTAATTATTAGGGTAAGAATTGATCTGAAATCCTCTAACAGGGTTTAACCTCTTACGCTTTCGGTAATATCGTATCTATTCAGAGAAGCTTATTTATTTTGAACTTGCTTTAAGGTGAAATGGAGACTTACGTGATATGATCAATGGCATAAGTTCTTAGGTCACATTCCCTTCTCTTGGAGACAAGCAAAATGCTCGGTTGGAGGGACCTTAAAGAAATCTTATTATCTCAGAATTCTGAATTAGAGATTTTGCAACTTCACAACATACATACAAAAAGGTTTTGTGGAAGTTTAAACATTTAATCGAAAGCATTACATTATCAATTACAAGAAGACGTTAATTTTATATTGTTAAACGACTTTTTGTTAATATTTAAATTGAACAAATTCGTTTATATATTCAGGTTATTTTAAGAATTGTGGACAGAATATCATTTGCGTTCAATTTTTCTTTTATATTTGTAGAGACTGTTTGAAGTGATATAGTATTTTTTTTTTTCGTTTTCATGAAGTCAGTTAAATTTCCGAAAATTCTGACTTGTTGATTCATATATGTAGGAAAAATCAACTGAATTAACTCTCCTGCACTCCTCAATAACCACAGGGTAGATAATGCACTTGTTTGCGTCCTACACCCCACTATCCACCCCTTCTCTCTACAGAATTCCAACTCATTTCCACGACTCCCAAGCCCAGTACTCATGGCACTCATCATTTACATAAACCTGTCGCGCAAGAGTTACATTTTCACAAACACAATTACGCAAATGTCGTTTTCAATATGCAGCGTTACGCTCATTTCGGATGCTCAAAAGACGCGTTAGTTCCCTCGCACTTCCGTCGAGGGGCTAATGAATCACGTCGCTATTTATCACCGACATGAAAAGTTGTTGCGCGTTCCGCGTTGGTGACTTTTCGTTGTGGAGACATTAGGAAAGTCGGAGAAACAAGATGACGGGTTTTAATAAATAAGCGGCGCCACGACGACGATTTCGTGGCGCTACGAGACACCGAGGCGCGTTCGGCGGCGCCGCCGCCGCAGCGCACAGACGCCGCGCTCGCGCACAGACGGACCGCGTCGCGTTGATGTATGGTGAAGTAAACGTGCGGGAACTGCATCATGCGGTGTCACCTGAAACAATGCATCGCTGTCGAGAGGCCGCTGAACAATAGTTCGTTACGATGGCGTAGGACAAGGGTGGAGGGGGCGGGCGGCCTACGCACCTCAGTTGACCAGGCGCGTGTCTCTACGACCCTGCTTTGGTGCGCTGGGTTGGAGTTACGTGCCCCACGGTCCAATTTCATTGGCAGAGCTCTAACTCAAATTAATTGTATAAAATATGAGAGAGATGAATTTTCGAGCGAACTCTAGTTAATGAAGGAAGTCGTAATTGGACGGAGTTTTTAAAAAGTCAGTTGCATGCATTAATAAATATTAGACAATGTATTCTGCAGGGAAAATACGGGAACTATGATTTAAAAACCGACCATTATGACGTAGCAACTACTACCAAGATAGATTTGTGAAGACCTAATACTACTATTTTAATAAGATATAAATTGAATTATCAATTATATCCAAATCGGTTTTGGCGATTGGACTAGTAATGCATAACTCTGTTAATTTGATTGGTATAGGACTAAGTCTCATGTATTTTTTATTAAAACGTGGTATTCATTAAAAACGTGCAACATTTACATCATAATTTAGTCTGAGACTTTTTTTTTTCGTTTGAGCGTAAAATGCAATGAAAACACTTTGAATACGATACGAACGAGAAGCTGGAGAATTTTTAAAGTTGAATATATTTTCCCAAAAACAAAAACATAATTTGGAAGAATACTCCGACTGAATACTCGATCAATGTCAGAATATTTCATATCCTACGACAATATAAGTTACAAATGTTAGAGAACACAAACATACAGGATGTGGAAGGGAAATTGATAATATAATTGACAATTACTTTGATACATGTAACATTTCTTGAAATTCGCTCCTATATATTTTACGTTGGTATAATTATAATTCAAAACTAGACTGAGAAAACTGTTTTTGAAGAGCGATTTAAATTCAGAGGACGGAAAGGATTTCTCCTATCCTTTTGATGTGACATCCCAACTTTATAGTATCCGAACTATAAGGTTAGGATGTCACATCCAAATGTTTGAAGAATACTTTCCTTCCGATGAATTTGCATCGCTCTTTCATTGTGTTTTATGAGTGTAGACAGATGGAGAATCATAATCAGAACCAAAGAAAAACAATTCAATCTTTATTCTACGTACTGTCCAGCACTCGCTTACCCGGTCAATTAAGAGGATATGAGATTTTGTGGACGTTGAAGTTTCCCAACTCGTCACGATTCGAGCGCGATGTGAGAAGACTTCAAAGGACTTTGACAACCCACATTTTCGAAATCGCCGATTTCTCTTTGCCATCATTGACTTCAGATCGTGTCCTGTGACCAAAGTTCATGTTCATTCATGTTTTAGCCCACTGGGCAACTTTCCATGTCGATTTCATGGGAGAAAGAGACTGTCCTTATTTAGCTTCTGTACGTAATTTGTGGATTCCATTGCTTTGCCTGCGGTTACACAATCATTATAAAGAAATTTCATCATTCTCAAACCAATTTTTGTGGTTGCAGAAACGAATTCTAATTGGTTACGATGATCGCTGAACTTTTGCTTTCATGGGAAAATGTGGGGTATTCACATATATTCACTAAATTAAGAAATACGACAATTTGAGGTAGATGCGATATTCAATCTTAAGAACACAACGTTTCATTCTGGTGAAATAAATGTGATGTATCCACGTTTATGTTTCGACATTATTGAGAAACACCTGTCGACATCACAAACCTGTTGACGAAACGTTGTATTCTTAAGTTGGAATTATCAAATCTACTAAGAAAGGTTATATTTATTGATTTAGTGAATCTCGAGATGGCAGAATAAATTAATGTGTACATATGTTGTTCAGTTTAGTCTGTGCCATTTTGCATATCTCATAAGACCTTTGAATGCTGTGGTGATCTCATATTTGGGTTGTTCTGTACTTTCTTATCTGAAGATAGTTGGATAATAAGATAGATATTTTTAAAAAACCTGGCTGAACTCAATTAGTGTCGCCTAAGGAATTAAATTAATCTCTTCCGAGTCACTTCACAAATTACTATTTTGCGATTAACCAGTAAAAATTTATAAGAGTGTACCAAAGAAAATGACAGATCATTATATCATTTATAAAGAGTTCTAGGTAATACATCTTCGTAGAATCCCAATCGCTAGAAACTCGTTATCATTTTACAAATTGCTTAGGGTCACGAGAATGAATTTTTATTTTAAAATATGATTCGGAATTTATTAAAGCATATTAACGATGCACAACTGAATAATAAAATTTATTACGTTTTATTTGAACATCAAAAGCAAACAATTTTACGAAGAATTTAAAAGGAGTAAATTTTCATTGTCTCAAAACATTTATTATGGATTGAAATGAGAGAAAGACACATGAGAATTCCATTCTATTAATTTCGAAACTTTAGTATGCACATCACTAAGTTTAATGCCGGTTATTCTAAAAAAATATTATTATTATTATTACGTTACGCTAGTCCTACCCCCCCCCCTTCCATAACGGAAATATTTCGTTGCTATTCGGAAATGTGAGGACTGATTCATTGACCAGATTGTTTGTTCTTCACAGCTCTCCGCACGCATAGAGTGAAAGAGTTCATGGATTACAGTAACACACTTTAAGATTAAAGAGTGCTCTATAGAACAGTGTTACGAAACATCAAGTTTTGACACCCTCCTACCCGACCGTAACACAGTGCAACAATATCAGTCCCCAACCCCTCCCGCAGGATATGTTACTTAATTTATATTTACTAATTAATTCAAGTTCATCTCTAGTAGCCGACTACATTCTTGATATCGACATGCTCAAGAGGAAATTATTTTACCACCTTGGTATCACCCACTGCGCTTTGCTACCTCTGTCGTAACCGCATTTTGTTATGCGGGATATCTCAACTAGAGTAACTTGTTCGAAGTCTCCACTAATGCGAGATTAGCATCGTCTTTCGTCGAATGGATTCGACGCTATCTCCTGTGCAATTGAATTCACTTCCATACAACGGACATGCTGACCACTATGTCAGGTGTTCAAAGCACGGGCGTCTTGGATACGAACGGTATACATAAATGGAGAATATTTGTGTATTTTTGAAGGAGGTACAAATAAGTTCAGGTCTGGGTTTTACTTGCTTCGACTTTATAAAAACTGGGTATTAAAATTAGATCCGTAATAATATTTGTTGTTTTTACTGAATAGTGTTTCCATGCGCTTTTTTTGTATTTTTGGACAATCTGCACGTTATGATTCATCTAAGATAGCCGATGTTTTGTAAGACACTTCTCGTATTTTCAGTTGTTCGCGAACATTCTCTAGCGGATAACATTCGTAAGTTTGGACACATTTTAAAAATTCAAAAGTTACATTTCCATTCAAGATTTCGAGTGTGGAATCAGCGGAGAGGGATTCAATTTTCCACCTGTTGATTGGTAACGAGTTGGGAATTTTTGATAAATATTCTTCCCCTTAATTCATTAGTTATTGCGTTCCCCTTGTTCTAATAAATAAATAAATTTATAGTAAAAATGCAGTTACAAACTGCGTGTGACCACGTGGAGGACAAAAAACTAATTTACTCTTCGGAAGCAAGCAAGGGACCATCCCATCAATTCCCATCAAGGGCTGTAAGGCAGAGAAGGATTTTACGTATTAGGACACCCCTAAGATATAAATAAAAACATTTCTGTGCGTGTTATAATATTAACATTATACCAACAAATTTGTAAAACACAAAAAAGTTATTTCAGAAATACGTATTATTATCAAACTATAGATTATTAGGAAAGTGTTGTTTATAATTCATATCTACTAAATAACACCAAATTTGAGGTTTATTTTTTCGATAGATGACGCCGCTAGGCAAGAATCTGGCGTCTGTATAAAAAATCCACCTCTACCCGTAAGACATACGGAGAAAAACCCGGATCAGGATGCTGCAATGTAATTAATGTACACAACCGTGCCAAGGTTGAGTACATACGCAACTAAACTTATATGAATTATAACAATGTAACAATAAATCGTGAATTTAGTGTTTTTTTAAAACTCTTATATTTAAACACTATACTCAGAATAATCTATAGTTCGATAACAACATGTACATGTAATTTTTTGCGTAAAATTACAAACATATTGACATTGTATTAGTATTATAACTCGCAGCTAACATTTTATCTTATCTAGGAACTTATGCTGAATTTTTTTGAATCCGCCTCCGCCTTAGGGCCCTTGATCGGAATTGATGGGATGGTCCCTTGCTTGCTTCCGGAGAGTAAATTAGTTTTTTGTCCTCCACGTGGTCATACGCAGTTTGTACTGTTTTCTGACAATAAATTTATTATTATTATTATTATTATTATTATTAAGAACCCAGAGGAAAATAGTTTATTTTCTCATGCACTAAACGCATGTTATAAGAGCTCTAGGTAAAGACAACTTCTTCATCGATACAAACTATACCGACCAGGAAAATGTGGAAACCAGCAAAACCACAATATACATTGCTACAACGTACCAGAAAGAAGAATACACGAATGTGGAAGGTGCAATTAAACAATACAACACATGTTATGGGTCTGTCATATATTTGAACGTAGAATAAGAAGTGAAAACGTAAGGAGAAACATGATACAAAGAATAATAGACGGAGAAAGCAGAAATACGAAGACGTTTCAATCCTTAATGAGCTATGTAAAGAAAGAAGGCGTCTTAAGAAAGTTATTGAATTTAATCTCACGTCCCACGTGCAACTAACGACGAGATGTGTCCCAATATTAGGACACCAGCACAGTGACATTGCTATAACATCGTGACAAATGAGACTAGACGAATCAAGAAAGAAGAGAGTTGTGAGGATAATTAATTACGTTTCGGACAAGAAAACCTACACGAATGAGAAAATTATATATTAAACACAACTACCACATATTAGCCAGGTTGTCACCAAACTTAACTGAAAATCAACTATAAAATATTTTTCAGATAATTGTTGCCAGTTCACTATACGGGTTGAGTAAATGATGGACAATTGTATGATTTCAATTGCAGCTTTTTTTAGGGTTGAGACTACTTTTTAACACCAACTTCGTGGAGGTCAGGGATAATAATGAATAAAGGTAATAGAAGGACAATTTGATTACTAAGGTGATATGTGAAATTACAATCACAAATATCTGTAGGAACCCAACTTAAAATCTTACCTCTCACTAGGTACGCACACTGTTGACAAAATTTTAGATGGTAAGTAGATGGACATTCAAATGGACTGATAGATGGATATATTTCACTGCCATTAAGTAAAAGGTTCGGTGGCAGCTATCAAACAATAAAAAAAATGACAAAAATGACTCAACATACAATTAAATAACAAACCATTTTTTAAAATTTTACACTGCAATATACAGGTTCTATACCCGACTGATATAATACTAACTCCGAGAAGACTGAACAGGCACTCAACTATGCTAATATCTATACTTCCATTTGTTCCCTCTCGTACTCAAATATTCTTCCTCGTACACCCACAGGGATGAAGCTAGGATTCTGAAAAGGGGGTATTTGATCCGGGGGATTCTGAAGTCTACATGAAATTATTTCTTATAAAAACATAATTAATATTTATTTTAAATGTTTTTATAGACTCAGCGCAATATCAATCATTGATACATGCATTTAACCAAGAATCCTTTATATAAATTTAACCAACAATGTTCTATTTTTCAGTGTATATTTTTAAGAGCATAAGGAGGATCTGGACCTCCTCGATCCCTCTTCATCTTTGCGTACAATTTTCCCTTGACACTCACTTCTACGAAATCCCCGTCGCAAGGACCTCCCTCTTCATAGTCACTTCGAGAACTGTGATATCCCCCGGCGTTGCTCGTGATTGTTATTATAATTATCTTCTTTTACTCAGGACAAAATAAAATCTATCTACATTGTAAGATCACAACACTTTTACTTACTGGTTTTTAAAAACAGGTACAGCACCCTAATTTTTCATAATAATACAAAACTTGGCCGTATACATTACAGAATCTCAAAGGAGCCACGCCAATCGAATTTTCGCTTCGGAGGCATGATAGTTCAGGAGCCAGAGGATTTTTATACAGGTCGACATTGCAAAAAAGGTCACGGAGAGTTCATATTTGGCATAGTCATCGAGTTTGATGTAGTTGTGATAATGCTGAATTTTTCCCGTTCGCGCCACCATCTTGGAAAAATGGCGGTCAATTTTACTTTTTCCCAATTATTTCGTTACCGGTACAAGTTAAGATTAAAATAGTTATGAAAAAGATACAGCATTAAGTTTCCAACATTTTTGTAGAAATTATTTTTTTATCAGATTTATAGTTTTTGGGATACAAAGGATTGAAAATGTGAATTTTCCAAATTTTTGAATTTTCATATTTTTTCCTTCGTTTTGACCTTAATGTTTGGTTTTGTTGGGTGGTTTACTTTTTCCTCAAAAGGACAAGCGGAAAGTAACAATAAAAAAAAGAACTTTCTATTCAACCCACACACCAACGAAACTTCATCCCAATCCCCACCACGTACCCAGCATCATCCACCACCCTCGTCGTCGACACCATCACGACGCTTCTGGACGCAGCACGAAGACGCGGCGCCCGCCACCATGCATCACTCCGCCTCCATCGCCCACTCACCTGCACTCTCACGTGTACTTAGACATTCAGAGTTAGTGCTTTACGTCTTCGTTAGTTTAGTGATTTAGTGTTTCCGCGACTGCTTTCGGTGTGGTGGTTTTATTTTTTTAGGATGTGAAAATAACTTCGGAGATTGCTTCAACCAAGTGGAAATCCCGTGAATCATTTAGGCGCTGTCAGAGCGTATGAGTGATACATGTGGAAACCTTCCATTCCTTGACGATTCCTTTCATTTCCTGATTTGTGAGAAAAAAATGAAGGATCTTGAAACAATTAACATTGAAGATCTATGAAAAAAGCTGTGATTAATAGGAATCAATTGTACAGGAACAGATTCCACAATGAAAGCAAACCAAGGCTTCCGTGATTTGATGTCGTTCCGAGGTCGCTACGTGAGGAATGTCATGAGAAACGTTTAACTAGACTTGTGTAGTCTTACAAATTACCGTTCAGTGGATGCGTCAGTGATGATGAAAGAAATCATTACGAGATGCATCGATGCAAGGAATGACGATGAAATGAGATGATTGTGTGAATCGTTTTGAGGAGAATTAACAGTAAACACTGCGATGATGGAAGGGTTAATGAGGATAAGTCAATGATGAAGTGAGGACTGTTCTGAGAACGGAAGATAGTGGTGTAAAATTAAGCAGAGGGTGATAAGGAAATAAAATGAAAGATTGTTGAAAAAAGAATGTTATGTGGAAGGAATGAGGACTGAAGTGAGGATATAGGTGTGGACAGTGGTGTAACAAAAGAGGTAGAGGGTGAAAGGGAAGGAAAACATTTCTGGGTACGATAAATGTTAAGTAGAAGAATTGAGATCTGAAATGACGATATAGGGTTGAGGATGGTAGTGAAAAGGTAATGAGGATGGGAGAGCACGCCCTCGTGAGCAGAGGAGCGGTGCTCGTGATGTTGCTGGCGGGCGAGAGGCGTTATGTCTGCGGTAGGTTCAGGCCTCGGCCACGACTGAGGCCCGGAGCGAAGATCCACTTGGAGAGAAGAAGAGGGGGATGATCTGCTACATTGGAGAGAAGAATAGGGTGTTAATTAGAAGAACAAGAAACATTGGTTCGAGGAAAAGATCAAATACCACGTACTAACTTAGTTCCATAATCTTTTTTTTCCTTTGTATACTTAAACGTTCCCTTCACGTGGTAACAGTCGTGTAGCTGAAAGATTAAGATGATTTTATGTAAACTACTTCAAGAGATACATTTATAAATTTTTCACTGGTTTCACCAGGTCGAGACTTGTCTCTCCATCCTCCATTTTTAACACAATATATTTCTGTAACTTCCAAACGATTCATACTATCGTGCAAACTTAACATTATTTCATTAAAGAAGAGGCCACAGTTTAAACGAAACAGTTCTTAAAGGATGTATCAATTTGATTCTCAATACCTATCGATATCACAGTATCAATAAATCGCGATTATGGATGTTTATCGGTTGTGACTCCCGATTTGATACAAAATCCAATCATATAACAATACATAATTTCTCTTAGATTAATCCTGTAAAACAATTTTCATTTACTATATTTGGAGAAATCGTTAAATTCAAACTTGCGTTTAGTTACGAAAATAAATTTCAAATAATGCGTTTCGATGCACTGTTGGGTATTGTTCTCTTTTACTGATAATCGGCGTCAAAAGTTTCCATGGTAGGTGCTAAAATCGGTTGAACATTCACCAATACTACAAATTCACGTCCGTTATACAATCAAAATAAATAAATAATTTAGGACTTACTTTAGTACGGACGAATACTATATACTTCAACATAAACTCGAAATGTTCTGAACATCATATCACAAAATACATAGTACTCGTCCATACTAATGTCGTAACTCTTTAATTATTTATTTTCGATTATAGTATCGTGATCCTTCCCGTTCTAAGAAGACCCCCAACGTTATTAACACGATTTGGAATTGGCTTGGCTCCACTCTTGAGTCCAGAATGCCAGTTCCTGTTCAAAACGTATGTTTTTCGAAACTTGCAGATTTGTTGGTGTAGCATTAGTTGGTGTACGTACATGTCACGTACGGAAGAAATACATGCATTAAAATTTTAGTCATTTAAAGATTTAGTTCTCTGTGTGCAAAAGGACTTCATGCAATTAGAGTTAAGTGAGACGGGGAGGCGCTGAGTCGAACCATTGAGGGGGTAACACTCTTCCGTTCACAACCAAAGAAAAAAAATTACAAATGATAATAAGATGGTAGTGTGATTTCCAACAAGTTTAAATGGTACGTTTTTGAAAACAAAGTCGATACATCCTTAGTATATGGCAATATTGCCTCAAAAATCGATTTTTGGAAACGAAAACATTTAATTATATCAGAATATTTTTAAATACAACATTGGGAATGGAATGTTATAATTTTTTATATATTTTCTTTAATTTGTACTAAAAAGTATATTGAACTAAATTATACGATATATTACAATTGCCATTAACTTTAAAATAAGAGAAAAAATACATTACGTACACGAAAGAAAGAAAATCGCGATAAAAAGATGGAGGAGGGGAATGGCCCTCCAAGTTGCTGTCCCGGGTGTCACCTAACCTTGCCTCACTACTTTTAAATTAATTTTTCTTCACGACACTATAATTGAAAATAAATAATTAAAGAGTTACGACATTAGTATGGACGAATACTATATATTTTGTGATATGATGTTCAGAACGTTTCGAGTTTATGTTGAAGTATATAGTATTCGTCCGTACTAAAGTAAGTCCTAAATTATTTATTTATTTTGATTGTATAACGGACGTTAATTTGTAGTATAATATAATCCATTCCATTCTAATATGGCCTATGATGTGGATTCATAACAACAGTCCTAAACCTTTCCTCATGAATAGCAAACTCCTGTTAGAGATCTTCCAGCGTCTCTTTTTCCTTCTCAAACTCGACGATTCCTTACATTTAGAAACTCTGCAAAAAGCGCGCGTTTCACGCATCAGTGCGAACGGCCGCGGACGGAAGACGAGGATTTGGACGCAGAAGTTGATGCGGTATTACGCGCGGAGCTTTGTCAGTGACTATCTCTGCTCGGATTGAGATGAAGACTCTCACGAATAAAAAGAAGAGGAAGAAAACTGAAAACTCTAGACCTGTTATTTAAAAAAAGGATAGGTAGGTAATAAGATACCCCCTATTTCTCTAATACCAGATTAAGAACAAAGCTGGCAACTTTCTGAGGACTAAAAATTTCAATTAATGTTTCGTTGCGAGTATTTTTCTTCTGTTTCCATAGTTTCTTATCTGCCAGTTCTGTTACAAGTTTAGTTTTTATTCAACTGGAATAAAAGAACACTGGAGAGTAGAATGATTAAAGGATGAACGCAACAAAGAAGGAACACCTCACAAAAGAAGTTGGTACATCAACTTTCTATGTAAAATTTAGTAAGAATATCATGTTAAATGTGTCCTAATTTTTTTATGCTATTCCATTTTTTATATATTTGCAAAACTCCTCGTGCTTTTTCAGTTGGCAATGAACAGTACGAATACTTCTATTATATTCTCACTCATTCTGATTCTGAGGTTTCATATTCCGATATTCTAACTTCATATTTTTTACTTACTCACTTTTCTTAAGAATTAGAGGGACTAGAAGATACGATAATAATCGACAATACAAATGGTACTTATGTTTACTTTCTTTTTATACACTACATCTGGCCTCTCCGGTGGATATGGGTCTAGCGTGCTTGCTCGTTACCTAGACTCTCCCGGTATATGAAACAATCTAATGGAAAATGTGCAGTATTGATCTATTTCAATTGTAAATTAATATTTTTTCACATATACACGAATTAAATGTATTGTTAATCTACCTTTTCTCTGGTATTTACGATAATTCTCAAGTACACAAAAACGAATTTCCCCAGCACTAATACTAATTTATCACAAAATCTTTGCTGATTTTACGTTTATAAGCAAGGAGAGCACAAGTATTCTGAATAGTTAGAACCTTCACTGGCATATCAAAAGATAGGAATTATCCTCGTTTTTAAATGTTTGAGAGTGTGTATTTATTACACTGTTCGCAATAAATGTTTTACGCTTAAGAAATGTCGAAGTTCTAAAACGAGAACAAATTATACTACTATGTATTATACAAAATAAAATGTAAAGATTGTAAAGCTAATTAAGTAGGTCAAATAAAGGGAGGGTTAAAAGCTAGATTCCAGGAGCACGAACGAAATTTAAAATCAGTTGAAAGAAGTTTAGTTACCTCACACTGCATTAATAATGATCACTTGATGGATACATGGGAAAATACATTAATTTTGGACAAAGCAGTTAATTATTACAAACGGTTATATCAGAAATTGCATTTATAAGAATATGAATATACAATATATATATATATATATA
>NNCF01126330.1:1234599-1302312 GCA_002313205.1 Laupala kohalensis | reverse complement strand
ATATATATATATACAGGATGCATAATTATTTTCATGTCAAAATAATATTCTGTGGAAAATTTTGAAGGTTCCCATAATTTACTTTAGAAAAAGAATTTAGACTTTCCTTAACATTAACTCTTAATCCATACTAATATATAAATGGGAAAGTGTGTCTGTTTGCTACCTGATCACGACTAAACCACTCAACAGATGAAATTTTGCAAGGAGAAAGTGTAGATGTCAAGGATGAGCATAGGCTAACTTTTATATTGAAAATGTAATAAAATAAAGAAAATGGTTTTGACAACAAATATCGATGAAAGCGGTAAAAAAAAAAATCCGCCGTACTCGCTTACGTTGCCTAAGCAGTGAGAAATAGGCGACAACTATGATTGGCAAAATTGTTTATATCGAAGTGTTCAACAAAAAAGTCCGCGACAGTATATACATTACCGCACGGAGCAAATCACACAAAGGAAGTTTCGTACGTAAGAGCAATAAAAGGTGTGTAGACGATTCCTTATTATTCCATCTTTCGCATTTACCCTTCCGAGATAACTTCATTTACAAATTGCACCAAGAAAAGACTCTACCCCCCCCCCCAGGGGACTTATACGTGTTTGGCAAACACGGGGCCCCGAGCTGAGTCTGACATTACTTCCACTTACTTGTGCAAAGCTCCTTCCTTTCTCTATCCTGACCTTCCTTTGTCACTTCTTTGTTCTTTTCGATCCCGACGCTATTAGGGCTAGGGTATCTTTCATTTTCCTCTTTCTTCTTCTTCTTCTTTTTTTAATGAGATTTGTTGATATTTGAGTTTTGAGTTGTAATCCAGGAGGATTTTTAGTGGGTATAGTTGAGTCATTCGGCGAGTCCCACACACGGGGAGAGTCATGTTGGCTCTCCTTTAGTGCGTAACTGCATTTTCCCTACCTGTACAAGTTTTTAGGGTTCTAATGACCTCGATATCGACGAGCCGTAAAGTCCCACAAAAGAAAAAAACCCTCTAATATGCTCATTTATTTCAAAACAAGGTAACTTGACTTCTTGATTCCAGACAAATAAAATCACAGAGGCGTCGGCATGTAAAAAAATCGTAGGGGATTTTTTTACATGAGGTACGTAATTATCCATTGCATAATATCATATAGTATTCATGGGATATCCACGTATAGGGTACACAGAAGAATCAAGTGCATGCACTATTCATAATTGTTCTCATGTTTTATTTAAATGATTAATGCTTAATATGAAACAGAGTAAAACTTGCATATAACAAGTAGATATAGGGAAATAAGTATCTGCCATATCACTCAGGTAAAGAGAACAGATTTGCTATATAAAAGTAACCATTCATATTTTCGTACAGAACAAAGCTTAGATTCAATTTGTGAGCGATTTAATACAACAAGTTGATCTAGTATATTGTATTAGAAAAACGTATCTCAATTTATTCTTACGTGACACGGTAACACAATAGTTTTTTGTGGGGCTTTAGGGCTTTTGTAACGCAACAGTGACCTACCCTTTCCGCTGATGTCATCCTCCCCAAATCTGTCACCCTCTTCGATTTTCTTATGCGACAAGTGGCGTCGAAAAAGACCCTGACATTTTGTACATTTCTGCGCAGCGCGTTCTCACAGTACGGTTGTCGCAAACTCTTGTGAAATGTTATCGTATGTGTTTCTCATATTGAACTCTTGTTGAATAAATTTGTCTACCTCGAGAGAATGATTCATACCGCTCGGGACGTTTTTTCGTGTTTATTTTCTTAAATAAAAATGACTAACGTGGTGAATGAAATGTTAACAGATTTTTTTTGTCAAAAAATTACTCAATAGTCATTATATATCGATAAAATTTTATACTCGCAATTAAAACTAATGTTTTCTTGCAGATAAAGTAAGCACAAGAATTTCTATGTATAATATAGAAATTTGGGGAATTCGTCTTCAAATTGGGAATTCTTCTTTTTGGCACGGTTGTGTATACTTTTTCTGTATTCCCAATTTAGTCCGGGGTTTTCCCCCGTTTTTCCTTCGGGAGATGCATTTTTTATACAGACACTATAGACTCTTGCCCAGAGGCGGCGTCTATTGTAATAAAAATCTTGAATTTAGAGTTCTTTTAATACTTGCAATCTATATTTCATATTTAGCAATATTTTACAAATAATCTACAGTTTGTAATAATACGTACTTGTGAAATAACTTTGTGTTTTATTAAAAACAAATTTTTTGGCATTCTGTTGATATTATAATACATAACTAAGTAGCCACGTGGTCGGGTGGAGTTTGTAACTGCTTTTTTTACAATAAATTTATTTATTTGGAAATGATACTACTCTTTGGTAAAACAGACACAAAGACTATAAAAATGTGCTGATACGTTGTGTGATGTCTTATGTTTGTTAACCATAAATAATAATTACTAATACAGACATAAATAAAAATAAGAGCTACAAAAATAAATTAGTAGATGAATATAAATATTCATTGCCAACTTTTTTAAGTTTAGTCGATTCAACATAAACCATTTTCTCAAGAAAAAATCAAAAACTTACGGTTAAGAAGTTTGCGAGTAGTCGATCCAATTTTATGCGATTGCAGCACCATCTGTAATAATTTTTTAAAAATTCAAACGAAAGTTTTTTCTCTCTCGATAATACGAAAATTTGCAGTGAAGTGTGCTTCTCACTGGGGGAATGTTTGAGGTCCAACCGCCTTTGATAGATAATGAGAGAGTATATCAGATTACAAACTTTTCGAACTGCACAAATTGTGTAGCGCACTGGTATATGTGTGTACGTAAAATAAAATGAAATACGATGAATATGATAAATGAGTTTGGTGACAGGAAGAGTATTTGACCATGAAGAACATGGAAACATAATACTGATTCCATTCACACAGAAGAACATCAAGAAAGAATAATCCTTTCATTGGAATTAATGGAGAGCGCAATTGAACTGAAGTTAGAACTCGCAATCGGATCGTTCCCGCTCTCTTGTCCCAGCGCAGCGCGTCGTTGTCGACAGACACGCTGCACCCGTCAGGAGTCGCTCGCTCGGGCAGCTAGCACATTTCAGTTCGTTTTCACGACGGGAACGAATTTTCTCATTAGGGTTTTTTCTTTGATTCGTTTCCCTTTGATTCGTTTGTGTGAGGCAGTGACCCGCCTTTGGATGCGCCTCCTCGCGTGCAGACTCTGCGTTGCGAGTCGTAAAAAAAAATTCTTATTTCAACATCTGAGAGTGGGTAGGAATTATTGTGTTCTGGAAATAGAGAGCGAAGAGTCAATTAGAGAAAGAGCTTTACGAGAGAGAGTTGTCTATAATTTAGCGATCAACAGTTCTCGTGGTTTTTAGAACACGAGTGATTCGTCGTAATACCTTTCGACTTCGAACACCGTTTATTTTTTAGAGATGAACGATAAAAATCTTGACTGCTGAGCTACTTTTGGATAAAAAAATACACACGTGACAAATTTGGAAATTTGCTTACTTTGCATTGTCAATACCGTCGGTACCGTACTTTTTCCGTCCTTAAAAAGATAACACAGACTCACAAAAAGAAAAAAAAGATAATTTCATTTTCATTTTTTATTAGCCATGGTTAGCCTGGCAGCATTGTCTTTAACATTGTCATTACAAAGTTCTGGTGTATTATAACCTTACTTCCTTCTTCCTTCTCTGAGCTGCTTTGCCGTCAGGTTCCCCCAATGTTTACGTCCCAGCCACAAGGTGGTGAGCTCTCATCTTATATCCGTCTGAATCGTTCTTTAATGCGTCTCGCACCGGTCCAAGTCTCGCAACATAATTCCGGAATATTTCTTATTTCTTTTTCGTCTCTATTTTCGTCTCTCTCTGTACATACCTGATGCAGTCCAAAAGTTGAAAAAAAAATAGTACGAATTCTAGTGTATTTTTACGCGCTGTATCCTAATCTGAATTGCTTCATCGCTCACATTTTTAACCCGCAAGTGTTTTTTTTGCGGTTAAAAAATAACAATAAACTTACTGTCAAAATGCAGTTGCAAACTGCGAATGACCACGTGGAGGATAGGAAACTTACTTTCCCGAAACAAGGAAGGGACGATCCCATCAATTCCGATCAAGTGCCCACGGGCAGAGGCGTATTGCATATTTATAAAAGAGATTTTTTAATAATATACATCCTGTTATCCATTTTTTATTCCAAAGTGAACTGTAGATATTACGCGCAGTGAAAATTCGAGATTAATAAAACAAAAGTATTGATGACATTCCCGTCTAAATTGAATCCACAACTACCCGAAGTGAAACCGGAGAAAAACCAGGGCGAGGCAAAATTCTGGCCCCGAATTCGGATTCAGCGCGTCAAAATACATAATAACGCGTAGAACAACTTTGAAAGTCTTTGGAACAAATCAATTTTTTGTTTTTGTATGTGAGCCTGTGTAATTTTGACTTGAGGAGATGTCAAAGTTTGGCTTCAAGATATGGCATTTCCCGGGATTTGTAAAGAATATTTAATTAACATCACCGGACATTTTGGTATCAAAACACCTGTCAACAAATCTTGATATTTTTGGCTCATTTTTTCCCGTGTTACCCGGGGTTCATATAATATAATATTTTAAATTCATATTTCCATTTTTGTTCGTGGTATGAGGTTTTCATTTTTGTTTATTTCAAAAATTAAATACCACGAAGAAAACCTACGAAATTACAGTTTTCAGTATTGTATACTAATGTGTACGTAATAACCAATTATTTTAAAATCCAGACAGAAAGGAAGTACACTTCACACAGAACGCTTAATAAACAAACCGCATAGTGAAGACTTCTGAATTCTTTGGCTTTCATTACACTTTTTAGGTTATATATTTGGGAACAATGTTCTTCACAACCTTTGTATAATTTTGCTTCAACGATTCGGTGACTGTCCGCCTCACATAACCTCACAATTGAACTCTGGCGGCGGACACAGTAGTAAGCTTCATAGTCAACAGTCACGCGAGTGCAGATTCACATCCACTCATTATCAGCCAATTTTAATTGTTTTTCTGATTTCGTAATTGATGAATATTAGCATACTTAGCATTATAGTTGCAATAATCCTGAAGAAGAGTCGTATGAAATTTCAAATAATTTCATCGACTTTTTCCGATTTCCATACCATATTCATTTCAAATAAATCACTTTTATTAGTAGAGATTACGTTTCGAATCATATTATAATTAGTTCTACGTGTCGTTTATATTTATTTAATATGCGTAAATAGTAGAATTTAAATAATATTTTTTCCTGTTTTCCAGTTTTACTTTTTATTATCACATTAACCAACAAAAAAAAAAACTTCGTGAATTATTCTCATAAGCTGTAATTTCAGTAGGTCCTACAAATGTTTTTGATAATTTAAATGTCATGTCTCTCATGTTTGAAAAATAACTGTGTGCAGAAAGTTATTCAGATATTAAAACGAAAATGCAGAAGTAATATCAGAGAATGAAAACACAACAAAATCTATTCATATCGCACATTCAATCTCACATTTGCACCGTAATTGTTTGAAAAAATATAAATTCGGATATATCTATCCAAACAATGGATTCGATGTGTGTAGTAGTTATAAACTGTTTATCATTCGATGGACAATTAACCAAACACAATTGCACCGATTTATGATCGATTAAAAATATCTTAAGTCGATTGTTTAACGGCCTATGGAAAATTTACTATGGTATCAGAACAGTTCTTATTGAACGCTAAATAACTGGAAAGTTAACTTCATATCACTTATACTTTCAACATTTTAAAATTTAATAAAATATAGATCATTTTAATTTTTTTCTTTTTTTTTTTCGTGGTATTTACCATTGTATTGTCCCCATTGTGTAAATTATAATATTACATCAACGTCTCTTAAAACTTTACTGTCATTTCCGAACCGACTAATGGGATACTACAACTTTTCTTGAAAATTAAAGTAAGATATCACAAACGTATCGACAGAGAAAAGAAAAAGATTAAAGAAATTAAATAAGTCAAAAACAATATTTCTCACCTCAATCTTATTTCATTTGAAGAAAAGATTATTGAGATTCCCAAGAAGTCATTTCGAAATAGAAAATAATTGAGAAAAGTATGTATACGTTTACCCGGCATTGTCGTCACTTGACGTACACTCTGGTTCATTCATCCATTTCCAGAAAAATTTGACTAATATATAATGATGGATGTATTTCATTTCAATAGGGCGCTTTATTTACAAATATTATTTATGTACAAATGTGTGGCGAGGCTTTTTGTTGCATGTACGCCTGTAAAATTCCCCGTAAGTAGAGCCGTGGGCTGTGCATACAATGCCCTGGTATTCACTCTCATTGAACGGATAGTTGCAGTTTTAATTTTTGGAAATCTTTGTTTTGAACTTAAAATGATTGTAATTTTATTTACTTGTGATTTGTATCGTAATATTATTATTATTATTTAGTATCCTTTAGTGCATCTTTAATATTGTTTTATTTAGCTGTAAAATATCTTTTAAGTATGCTGCAACTACCGATTTGATGGATGATGGATGTAAGTTTTATTGTTTGATTTCTCTGATATACAACTCTATACCAGTCATTGGATATTGAGAAAATTTCCTAAACGTATCTGAAATGGTCTACACGAACACGTATCGCATTTTTAAAATTGTGACACTCGTTAAGCCAATTCATGTGTTTGTCGTGAAAAACCTATGTGGGTAATAGCAGTTCAAGAAACATACACCGACTGGATGAGTTTCTGCAAGTTACATATGACTTTTACAGGATGTAATATTAAGACCGAATGATATTCCGAGAAAGGGTTTCCCAAAATTTCAATTCCAAAATCGTTTGGAAGCGTAAAAATAACTTTCACTTATTTATCTCATCCTCTTTTCAAAAGAGATATTTATTTCTTATTTGAGTGTGTATATTCGTCTAGAATGTTTTCAGAGATCTTGGAAATTTAGACCTGCAGAGAAAGAATTGAATTGAATTTCATAATTTTCTTAGATTATGTTAGCTAACTTTTTCCATTTCAACATTATTTAAATGAATTATTTAAATATTTTTCAGGGCGTTCAAGAACTAAACCTTTGTAGGTATAATTGAAATAAGGAACTATGTTTTCCTTTTTTACCAAAACATGTAGTGAATTTGAAACTTCATTACAATACTTATCTATAGAAATCATTTGATAATTTCAATATGATAATGTTGAGAGAGTTGTAATGAGAAAGTTGAGTTTATCTTTTTGGCACGTTTTTACGCCTGAACTATTTCCCCAATTTTGATGAAAAAAAATATTAACAAAACGATTAACAAAACCTAGGTGATACAAATTAAAGTAGACTACAATATATTTACAGTGTGTGAAAGTACTAGGATAAAACAATACACTCAAAAAGTTTTAAACTCATTACAAACATACACAGAGCATATAAATACTTCTCTTACAACAAATTTCTGTCTATTCCAGTATCTCTTATTTGGGTAAATGCGGTATATGAGAAATACTAGTTGTGTCCGAAGCACTTGAGATCCACGTATCAACTTACACTTTTAAACTTAAATTTAGAAACCTCCTCCTACCAACATTATTTTTCGAATTGATGAAAAAATTGAGAAATAACACCCATTTACTATAGTTAAGAAAACAATTTCTCCAAAAATTAAATGTTATTAGCGTTTGATGATATTTCGTTCATTTTATTTCTCGCTTTGTTTATTTTATTTTATTTTATTTTTTAATAGCATCGACTCCAGAACCCCATTCAATGTTTTTCTCAAGCAAGTTCGCTGATGGAATACTCCAACTATACTTTGAACATGGGTATCTCCCAGTCCCAGACATCGACAATCATATGACGTTATTCGTAATGGAATGCTTTCTTATGGGGCGAACTAATTTTCTATTTTTACAAGCTTTTATTTAACTTCGTCTGTTAGTTTATATTTTTGGGCCAAATACTGCAACTGAATTTTGAACAATTTCCCCCAACCGAATGTGCTGAAATTTGGAGCACATTTATAAACCCCATGACAATGCAATATTATATGTTTAAATAAAATATTTTTTTAAATAAATTTAAAAAAATTTATTCCGAGATAACTCGCGACGGATATTTCTGGGAGGCAATCCACATTTGTCTCTTCATACAAAGAAGTATATAGCCTTGCGTAACCTGTGCCTTTTCATGGTAAATAATTCAACATACAATGTTAAATCTATTTCAACGATAAAGTACGTTTTTTTTTGTTTTTTAAAATTAGAATCTACAAATGTGAAAAATTTATGGATGTATCAGCATTTGGCATTGCATTACCTTAATAAAAATCTGGACTTTTTTTTCCGTAGCTAAAAATCAAAGCTTGTTTTCAAAATTTTTTGTATGTATGTATGTAAGTATTTTCGTTTGTATGTATGTGTGTACAAAAAAGTTTATTATTATTATTAACATTTTATATGGTGTGCCGAGTACAAGTAAAATTGTGACTGCACATATTTATGCTATAGGTTACACGGTGATTTTAAAGTGAATGTGTTAAAAACTCGAAAATGATACCATAAAATGAGTAATTTGCTGTTTCATTATGTATGGTTCATCAACGTGTGAGGAAAGACGGGAAAGAATGGAGATTAGTGCGGGTGGATAAGCAGCGAACCCACTAATTCTTTCTCGTTTGGTATCTCTCTTGCAGATGTAAATATTAAATTCTTATTAAGTGGTAATGAAGTTGATCTTGAAAAAAAGAAAGACGGGGGAGTGAGTAAACCGCTTATTTCAGTTCTAAACGAACTGAATTCTAATCTATGTGATTTTGATTTAATGTCTTAGAAGTCAGCACTTTGAAGAAAGTAAATCAGGGAATATTGTGCGGTGTCGCATTTCTTAGATAAAACAGAAGTTTAGATGAGCTTCCCTTCTGTGAAACGTCATAACCGCCTTTGTATGTAATAGAGTAGATGCTACCCAAGTCCGCTCAGTCTGCCTTAAAATGAGCACGGGATCGATCCGGGAATCTTTTGATTCCCGGAACGTGATATTCGTCAGTCTTACTTGTTCTCGTACTACGACTGAGAAGGTGCTAAAAGTTCGTTTTATTTTGAAAAGAAAAGGCGGCCCAAAAGTATATCAGAATAAATAAATCAATTTTGAAAGCGAATTCTAAATAAAACGTCAAAATACCAAAACTTTTAGATCATTTTTCAACAAAATAATTTAAATGACGCCAAGTTTTACAACTAGGCATATTCAAATTATATAAACAAATATGGATAGAAAAGGTACACTCGTGGGTAAGCACACATCACGTTTTTTTTAAATGAAAAAGCAGATTTGACACATAATTTATTCTAATGTTACTTGTAGCAAAAAAACTTTCCAAATACTGAATATTTCGAAATACAATGAAGATTTAGTAGATATCTTGAACTTATTTATTTATTTGATGGGGGCTGCAGTATCATTTCAAATTTGAAATTACTTAAAATATTTATAATTATTAACATCCTCTGTTTGATTTATCTTGAGGAATAAAATGTGTCACGTACGAATCCGCGTGAGCATGGAAAAACTTCTATATCGCAAATGCTCTTTATAGCATACGATGAGACGAGAACTTAATTTCGACAATTTTATTTTCTTACGAGCACCTTTAATGTTACACATTTTCTGATACTGTGCTAAGAAAATGTATCTTTTCCATATGTGATGCTATCAAAGATCGAGACAATGGTCGCAAAAAATTATCTGGCAAAATCAATGAATCGTTAACATTTCTGAGTAATTAGAAAACTGCCCAATAACAGTTCTCCTTTTCTGCTTCAAAAATTATGTTGATTTATTTTTCAGAACGTTATTTTTATTAAATACAGGAGCAAAGAAACGTAGTCGTAGAAGCTTCTCGGTCGTAGGATTGAGGTATTCTTGAAAGTAATGTTTAAGGATAGTACTATCGAACAATGGTTATTTCTTTCTATTGCGGACGTCAAACGAAGTTTTTGGATGGAACAACTCAGCTTCAAGCACAGTATGTGAGACAAGTAAATGCCTGTGACAAGTCAAGAGGGCGGTGATTTACCGATCACATTCAAAAACCCTCTTGATTCACCGCTTCATTGGTTTCATCATAAACCAACCTATGATTCGATGGGAGGACACAACAAACGAAACACCCGCGCAGTCTCAACTTCATCGACGTATCAAAAATCAGAAATATCCTCTTTATTACAGCGGTAAGCGGATATTTCTGAACCGCTTAACCTTCGTGACGATCACTTTATTAGCATGATGGTATCATGTGTTTACTCTTTTATCCTCCAAACTGCTTTACGGCTATGAGGATGTATCATTATACCATCAGAATGTGCGATTTAAAACAATAATACTGCCGTAAATTGGGTCCATACCTGTCGAGACGTTCTCGAAAAAGGTTCGCATTAAAAAAACAGAAGAAAATAAATCGAACTCGTCAGACATGATCTTGACATCATAATTGTCGGTTCTGCTGCCTCGCGAAGTTTATTTTACGAGGATAATTATTCCTCCGCCCCTTTTGTATCCTCTGCACGCGGGTTCCTCCAGCACGATGAGGGAAAGGGGAGGAAAGAAAAGTAATGGACGATATCCACACAACGTAGTACTCCAATGTTAACTATTACACCAGGGGTAACGGTTATATTAAAATTTAATGCTAGGGATTCCTATGCGTATTTTCGGTTATTATGAGAGAGTATAAGAGCTGTTTGATGTAATGCAGACCGAAAAGCATGCGTACACGTAGTCGGGCTGAGAGGCGCCCCCTGGAGTAGCAGACTGAGGCTGTGGTTGGTAATTTAGACGTCAGATGGCGAAGTCATCGGGGCGCGACGAGTAACCCCTGTGTCGTAGCTCCTCGTGTAATTGAGAAACTCGCGAAACGGTAACTACCATTCCACCCACGCTTCACCCAAGTATCTTAAGTATCTTCGAAAAAAATAAATTAGCTTTATCCAATTTATGACGCCGCGTGTCACCTAAGGGTTATTTGCTGACTTGAATGGATGAATGTGAAGTTGAACCGTTGTCTGGGATATATTGGAGGTAAAACAATAAAAGTGCAGTCTTTCCGTCGTGAGTTGTGGATGAGATGTAAGGAGAGTACGTACAACGAGTAATATTGGGTTTTCAACCGAGAGAAAGAGGCCATTATTTTCTGCACTCGCATAGCTATCGGTGCTTGAGAACAATTTTCATCTAACGCTCGATAACTACGGGTAACCCTACTGTTTACTCAGATACACAACTCCTCATACAAGTAGTATATTGTGATTTGCAGAAACATGATTTGTCATGCAGCGAATAGAAATTTCATGGGGAGGACTACAATATAAAATGGAGAACGATATCACGCACCTTTCCTTTATATACCTTAGTAAAACCTGTTGTATTTTCAATAGTTGTATTAAATGTAATATTATTAAAATGTGTGCATCTGAAATTGATCGATTGTTTGTGTTGGAAACAAATAAAATATATTTGCTATGGGCGAGATTTTGATTTCATGTCATGTACATTTCACATGAAGACTCGTGTACATTAGTGATTGATTTCCAGCCAATAAAATGTGATTACCAAATATTTAATTGGTTATAACGAGAATTTGGGTACTATTGTACTGTAAAAATGACGTTCCCTCAATATAATGTTACTACAGACCTATAATTAGCTATACTTCAATTTTCTTTGAAAATACAGCAGTTAAGTAATCAACAACCCTGTTAAATCATTTCAACTGCTCGTGGGAACCACGCCTCATAAACATGAAACATCAAACCCTCTGTTTAAGGAAAACGACCTCACAAGGGGTAGCAGCAGTGAGAAAACGCCCTACATTCGACAGTAAATCCATCAGAGCACATCATCACTCCCTTCCGGCTTCGAATTACCGAACAACTTTATTCGCAGGTTCTGTCTCGTCAACAGTGAAACACTGAGAAGTCAAGACGCATTCGCTAGAGTATCACATATTCCCCTCTCCACCCCCACCCCCCAAATACACCTCCCACGGTCTCGTGAATACCAACACCTCCCCTCCCCCGTTCCAGGTTCTTCACAAAGATACGCCCCCGTAAATTATCCAATTATGGGAGACATGTCTTCGGCGGAGGGGGAGTGAAGTTGTACACGGTAGGAAGGAGAGGAAAGAAGTGGGAGGGGATTCATGCTACGACCCCCCGAGGCTAATTCGCCGGAACCGGAAATAGGGTGGTCGGCGTGAGCTCCTCCCACAGGGGCGACGGAGGTGGAGTTCCATCCCGGGAGGAGCGTTGCGCCTTAATGGCCACGACCTGCTGCAATTACCATTTCGAGTGCAGCCGCCGCGGCGAGTCGTGTTGGCAGGCAGGCAGGCAGGCAGGCAGGAAGGAAGGATGGACAAAAGAGAATAGAGACCCCACGCCACTTCACGCGTGCTACGCGCCGAGGATGAGACGGCAGGCGATACACTGCTCCACGGTCTACTCAAAGGTTCCCATGTGATTTGTGGGATCCTCGATTTCCCTGGCTTATGTTGCGGGTAGCCAATGCATTTTATATGAATAATTAAAGTTATTGTCAAGAGAGCTGTTATGAACTACACATGACCACGTGGAGTACAAACAATTTACTCTCCGGAAGCAAGAAAGGGACCATCCCATCAATTCCGCTGAAGGACCTTAAGGCAGAGGGGGATTTAACATTACAACACACTCTTAATATGTGCTGATAAAATAGTTAGCTACATGTTGTAATATCAACAGAAATACTCGTACACTGAATATAATTATTTTTGTATCATCAGTTTTTTGTGATGACCGTCTATCGCTCCTGCCGCGTACATGATTATATTAACCAACACTAAGAAAACACTACGCATATGTAGCGACATGCTACTATCGCTACATAGTGACATTCCAGAATATTACACAATAGTCACCAAAGCCAACTCAAGGAGACCTAGACCACTGTTAAAACCTGGCAACGTGACTTGTTGACTTAGAAACAAGATCTTCATTCTGGTTTGAGCTTCCTTACGAGTCACATCAGTCTAGTGCGAATCTCGCTACGAGTCACATCACCCGACCGCGCTCCGCTACGAGTGACATCACGTGCTAGTCTACTATAAAAGCAACACTGCTCACGTACGCGCACGCACTTTACTAAGTGTTAAGTTGAGTCAACTACGAGCTTCACTACCACTGACAATATTCTACTGCTCACTTCACTACGAGCGATATTAGTTTTACCGCTCTTCCTAACGAGAGAGACATTGCGTTCTAGAACGGGGTCTCTATGCCCACGTTGACTAACAATGTTTAGAATCAGTGCTCAAGTCAACTCGACGTCAGAACTATTTAATCGTCGACTTATAATTCGAGTCAAGTGTTATTCTTTAGTCACTTTCCCAGATTTCCACGGACTTTATGTATGAACTACATCTGAAGAATCTACATTGATTGAGAGTAATCTACACAGATTTATGTCATATCAGAAATTATTATAAACTCATTTAACAGTTAGAATCATCACTAAGAGAACTGTTACAGAATGACGATGTATATTGTTTCATGTACCTTGTTACGTAAGTGTCTCATTCTCAGTCTATGCACATTAAATGACCAGTGCCTTTGACATTGAATCTGTGTGTATATAATTTCTTATATTGTATTTAGTTTTACCTTCTCTTATCTAGTAATATTTTGTGGGGAATTCACACTCGAACACGCTTGCTACTTTTAAGTATCAATATTAATCAGGCACTTGACAATAATAAATTAACTAACCCCGACACATGTAACTACCCAAGGATTATTTAAGAGATGTAAATTCAGGGGAAGGAAAGCATTTCTCCAAATCATTAGCTTGGGGTATCACAAGGTTGGGAGAAATTCGGCCCTTATTCTGAATGTGGATCTCACAACCAAACATCTCAATGAATAGGATAATGTCATTTCAAGTATGAAATTATGTTTTGTCAAGCGAATATGCTGCATAAGCCTCCTCTCCTCAAAAAATTAATAAACAGTGTATTCTCATGGATCTTAATGAAATGTATCAATACACGAATCATTAGAGAAATATACAATTTCTTTAAAGTTTATTAAGATAACCTGTTGCTGCCACGTCGATCAGACCGTTTTCTACTTTCTGTTAATTTTACACATATTACAACTTTTGAGCCACTAAGCTTTACGTATTACATCCTTCCAAACTTAAGAATGTTATGTAACTTAATTTGTGTTCGTTACCATTATTTATTAGTGATCATGTGATTACGAAATCTGCAGTCACAATGCTTCATTTTACATGTGAAATACATCAATGATTTAAAAATGCAATATAACATTTAAAATATTATGAATTGCTTATTGATACTGTTGAAATAGATAATTAGAAAACGTGAGGAAACAACCATTATTCCGTTTGTTCGGGAGTGGCAACTTCTAAATTGCTATTGCTCTTCAACTTTAGGTCATCGGATTTAACGTACCGTATTCACCCTTAATTTAACTAATAAGGAATTCTGTAATTAAAAAAATTCACCCGTTTTTTTTTCGAAATTGTGGAGTTATGATAGTGATTTGATAAGACATAATTTTTCCTCTCTTCTGTACATTCAGTGTCCCAATCAATTTTAATACGTTATGCCATTAAATAATTTTTCTCAAATAATAACTGCCGTCACACTCATGTATCAATACTTCAAAGTTATTTTACGAAAGTCAGAAACTTACACTACCAAAAATTACTAAAAATCACATATCTCGTGTGTGTAATGTTAATATCTAAAAATATATTCCTTTTAAATCTCCATAAATATAATTTTCTTTTATCTCAAAAAATGTTTGGGTATAAATAATTAAGGGATATTTTGTTTATGAAATATATCGTCCGAACAAGGGTCCTAAGGTCGAGGTGGATTTAACAATTCAGCACAATATTAAGATAAAAATAAAAACAGTTCGCTATGTGTTATAATATTAATACAATTCTAACAAAACATAAAAAAGCTATTACACAACTACGGGCTATTTTTAAGCTATATATTATTCAGAAAACATTTTTTTAAAACGGAACTATAAATATAACTCGAAATTCGAGATTAAGTACTACAATAAAACGCTACCCCCGGCAGGAGCAAAAAGAGTCTGTATAAAATATCCGCCACTACTCGAAGGAAAACCGGAGAATATCTCGGGTCCGGATGGGGATTTTGTTTTATTTAGATTTCATGAAAATCCAAACAAATTTAACGGAAACGCTACACAACTAGAATGGATGCTGAGCTGCTCTGAAGTAGGTGGCGATGTAAGAAGCGCCCATAAAAGGGGAATTTCTTTGAAGCTTCCCACAGGTGGTGCTAATGGAATTACAACAATTAAATATATGTTTAGTCTTAACTAGAGACACGCAGCAAAACTATTTCTTCTTGCGTCTTCATTGTGAGAGGACGAAAGCTTTACTCTGAAATGCTATACACTCGTGACTAATAGAACGCTGAAACAAAAATCAAGGAACATCAAAGAAAGCCGATCAGCTATAATATATCTGTACGACGACAGCGGCAGCTGCTTAAGAATTCGTCGAGCCTCCTTGATGAGGGACGATTACAAGTTATTACTCCTACTTACATTGTCATAGAGTTTTTGGCAAAAAATTTATGCCTTTCTGAAAATTGAGACATAAGATGCATGAATATGAAACACGAAATAAAAAATATGGAGAAAGGAGCTTGCATTGGTTTTGGTTTCACGTATACAATTGTGAATTGAGAAATATTTTCAAAGACTGAAACTAGTAACTCGATTTTCACTCGAAATACTCAATGACTTATATTATCTGGTAAAAACCAAACATATAGCTGAACGAAAAAAAAATACTAGAATGCGAGACAAAACTTGAAACATTATTCTTTTCGCGTCGTTTGGTACACGTCCCGGAGATATTCAGTAAAAATATAACAGTAGCCCACTGAAGCATCGAACAATATTTCTACTTTACCTAAAATATCAAAAAAAGTTTTGGCGTGTTGACTTGTTCTATACGTATCCAAATATTTGTTAGTCCTTCTTCACAAACAAAACATAAAACGTGTTATTTTGAGGTGATTGTAACTGCCTTTGTCTAGAAAAGAACACTTTAACTTTTTCCTTTAGGACGTCCCATCAATAAAGAACCTCACCCACCACAAACAACCCATCCAATATACCCATACGCCGCCTCATAAGCCCACAAAATGTGCAAAGCCGCCCCCGTTATATTCTCTCCCCCAAAGCAAGACCTTTTTCTTACCACAGGTCATTCGTCGCACATCTGGCGACCCACCCATAAACCCTGTCCGTCCCTTTGCGCCGTGATTGGCACACCTCTTTTCGGCACGTACGGAGAGTGAGTTGAAACTACAATTTCTCCCTTTCACTCTTACCTCACCCTCAACCACCCTTCAGTCACCACCCTCCATAAAACTACACAGACTGCGCCAAAGCAGAAGGTGTGGATCAAAGGAAGAACAGGCTTCGACGAAACGACACAGCAAACTCTGCCTGAGGCGCCGCACCGGTCACTTCACACACGAAAACTTTCCTCCTCAAGGTTTCGCCACTTGCGCTAAAAAAACAACAACAACTGAATGTGCGGTCAACCCCTGCCCCTATACGCGAACCATGAGGCACACCCGCCTCCTGGCGAATCTGGAAATGCGGGAGCTATAAAATGTTGCCTCCGAAGAGCCCCGGTGGTTGGGGTACAGAGGCGAGGAAAGGCGGAACGCCGCGCATTCGTCGACGGTCGCCTTTGTGACCGCGCCGACGATGTTGCCCGAGCGCCGAGACGGTTAGGCGAAATAATTAAGTTTGGCGAAATCTCTGGCCTCCGAGAGCCCAGGCTTCCCCGGTCGTTTCAAGAAGAGGTCTGAAAGTTTAGTGGACGATAAACCCTGCTCTGTGTAACATACGCGATTTCTACTGGAACGACTCTTCTTAACTTTCACTAACTTGTAAGGGTCACTCTGCAAGAATAAAGGGAAATCGCATTTGACATAAAAGAAATGTCATGGAGCATAAATAAAGGATTATTAGGTAAAAAAAGTATCTCCAAGGAAGAAATGAATTGGGTCAAAAAGAAATTTGTGACCATTGTATAGGGTCAGATGTAGACTGTAAATCTGACATTACTCTGTTACCACATTAAGATTAATGCGATTTTTAAATAAACTACTGTTTGAGAAATTGTTGGAATTTACCACCTTTGTTTAAAAATATGAACTCGCTGCAAAACAGTTTAATATAATTTGAAGTATGTGTTCAAAACATCTTTTTGTTTAGACTAATAATAATTTGGTGTTATTGTCATAAAAATGTAATTTTTTAAGGTACCTTAACTTACTTCGTAACAACATGGTATATGCATTATTATTTCTGGAATACACTATATATGTATTTACGTACGGTATGTATTTCTCGTTTAGGCCAACTAAGGACCACGATGACGAGTGTTAGTAAGGCTCAGTTCTGTGTGAGTTTACTCACTACACACATCATGACATTGGGGAG
Source organism: Laupala kohalensis (assembly GCA_002313205.1). Lineage (NCBI taxonomy): Eukaryota > Metazoa > Arthropoda > Insecta > Orthoptera > Trigonidiidae > Laupala > Laupala kohalensis. Next base: position 1,284,740 of record NNCF01126330.1, on the reverse strand, counting down.
ACCAACGTCTAGATAGAATCTAGACTGCTGTATCAGAGTTTTACAACAGCGGTTGTAAGCAACTGCGGGAGCTCGTTTCATACACCACAGTTACATGAACTGAGACATAGAAATGAAAAGTTTCAAATACCCCATGATTACGATACAATTTCAACAGTGTTCTTATATCTTATTTCATTCACCAAATTACGGTTTAAAATATACTAGTCGTGTTTTCTATTTTCATAAATACTTGAAACGATTTTTTGTGTGTGGTCATACGCAGTTTTTGACAATAAAGTTTATTTATTTGAGAACGATGAAAAAGCAGGCGGAAGTTGTTGTTTCAAACGATCTATATATTGTTAAATAATGATTATATATGTTTAAGAACTGTGGTGAAAAATTATTTATTAATGGACTATTACTAGTCTTAATACGATCGGTTAATAAATTTTTTAATTGAATTTAAATTTTATATTTCACTATTTTTAAATTTATTTAATTTCTCAATATGCAACATATTTGCGTCGAACTGTTACTTGCATATCACGTAACTGGAATTTGTGTTGGTACAATTGTTATTTGTTTCTTTTTAGCTGGTAACCGTAATCACATATGTTTTTGACAAAATCTTCCAATCAATATGAAGCAATGCAGCATTTTTGTCAATATATTATTGTCAAACACTTGGTTATTTCCTAGCTTTAATTGTTCCTCAAAATTATAAGTAAATATTACTTTATTTTTTAGCTATTTTTATTATTATGGTAATACGATAGACACGTTCGAAAAATAATAATTATTTTTATTATTGTGGTAATACGATAGACACGTTCGATTTTAGAGGAGAGAAAGATATCTGGATCCAAAATGATTTATGTGGAATAGAGAAAAATATAAGGAGATGTAAATGCTGACGACAGGAAGCTAACAATATAATTGCCCTGAAAAGGTTTTAAATACAACTTATGGTTCATTACTACAAGAAAGAAACAACGAAAAATATTATGTTGTTTCCGAACGTGAAAAAATTTTTCCTAATATTTGTAAATGGGAAATGTAGCGTGCTATTGAAGCTTATCTACATGGAGCGATAGGAGGTAGGAGTTGGGTGGTACGTCAGTTAGTAGGTGGGCCTCTTAGCTGAGTTTACCAACAACGTGGCCCATGAGGAGGGATTAGTAGAAGTAGTTAGCAATAGTTAGAATTATTGATACTAGGAGGAGGTGGATACAGGAAGGAGGGTTCGCTTTTCAGAAGTCACAGCTATATGAACTGGGACATTCATGTAACAACTCCAATTTTTTTCTGACTTCCCTTTATTTCTTTATCCTTTTCTCTTTATTTTCTGGAAAATAATATTTAGCTACAATCTGATTTTATTCAATTTGATCTAAGGTATATATTTTGTAAACACATTTTTAATGTTTTTTTCAGCCAAGACAACATCATAATCAATGACTTGGACTTTTGCCATAATGGAAATTCCTCGTAAAATCACTGAAAGTGGATTCCACAATTTTAGGACTTAATCTTTGTATGGTGTGTTTTACGACTGGTCGTAAATAAATACTATTATCTTCTATGGTTCACATATTCAGATGTGAATGTTTCGGCGGTGACGAATATGCTATGCAATAATCCCTGTCATAAGACGCGCTCACATAAAATGAGACAAAGGAATAAACCTTATCCCTCCAACTTGGCGACGTGGTTTACAAAAAGTGATGCAACCATAAAACATATTCTAGTCGAAATGAATTCCTGGATACATCCTCGCTATGGAAATTTGAAATCTGCGTCTGTTTTAGTAATATATGTCCGAAGAGGGATCCATGTGCTGGGATATTGATATTTGTCCTGGTTGATTCACTAAAGTTATCAAACCCGCATGTGACATAAACCCTCTTCGTGAATGTCCAATGTTGCTAGTTCTGACGTAGTAGATTTGAGACTACGTCATGGAGCACTTACGTTTTCCATTCATAACCAGATACATGCAAGAAACCGGGTGGGCGGAAGCATAGTAAAATGTTAATGAAAATCTGTATACAATATTGTTACTTTACCACTTATAACCCAATAGATAATCTGAAATGAACTATTTAATAAATTTAAAGTATTTAAGAACATGTGACAGACGTTAACAAGAAATCTTTTTATGTCAGGTATATAGTACGGTCTGATAAGGAAATATTATGTGATGTTGATGAGGAAAATATAAGATTCTTGCAAAAAGTAATCTAACTGCGGATCTTACCAGATAAAATTTATTTCCTCCAGAATGACCAGATAAATCAATGCCTTCTTCCATTAAAGACACTCAATCCGCTTCTCATCTGCACTTCCAAATTTTGGGAACGTGTTTTGAACAATTTATATTTACCTCCAAAATATGTAATTCTTACTACCCTACAGCGGTCACCCAAAAATTGCGGGGGACTGTATCGTTCAACCCCGGAAGGCCCTCTAGTTGTCAGTGTTGGCCACTTTATGAACCAACGCACCTGAACTAGCAATTGTCAATGCACCATAACTATAGTTAAAAGTTTAAAGATAGTGTGGGATGAATATTTTCCATTCTCCGACATTACGTTCATCGACCCACTGTGATGATCATTTTAGCTTTCAGCGATATTCGTAATAAGACCCCATTCTAAGTGACTACATACCTATAGTTAAACCATAACTATAGTTAAAAGTTTAAAGATAGTGTGGGATGAATATTTTCCATTCTCCGACATTACGTTCATCGACCCACTGTGATGATCATTTTAGCTTTCAGCGATATTCGTAATAAGACCCCATTCTAAGTGACTACATTTTCATCAACGTTTAAGAACGTTACATGAGCTATTTTTCACGATTAACAATCAAGACAAGATCAAACATTGAACGAAAGTCTAGATCATACATTGAACAAAACAGACTACGCACTAGAGTGGAAACATCCTTAGAAGGGAAGTGCAAACACGTTGGCGTTATTGTGTTGTTAGTATGCTCATGTTCTGTACGTATAATGAAATTACGTTTGACAACACCATAATTATGAAATTTTTACATAAAATATATTAATACAGGTACCTTTGGTAGTTTAAACAATGTGAATTTTTTTTCCTTATTATGTTATACAATACGAACAATTTTCCACGATACACACGCGTGTTTTTTTTTAAATTTACACAAAACTGTAAAAATTCACCAAACTTATGACTCTCTAACCGCGAAGTGGTTAAACTTTACTGTAAGGAAAATGTAAATGAAAACAGATACAATCAAGTGTCCTTGGTTACAATACATGTGTAGGATTGAGGAAATCGGCTCTTTTAAACCAGTTGAATTAGTTCCCAAGTCACTGTCTGATGGCACTGATGACGGGTTTGCACTGCCTGACTGACTACCACTACGCTTTTAGTACTTAAGTTTCTACTTCTGTGTATAGTCTCCTTGCATTGAACTGTTCTTCGAATATTGTTTTCACATTCAAAGCAAACTCATGATGCGTCAAGAGTCGACATATTCGTGAAGAATACACGACGCAGCCAAACATCATTCATGACGTCCCTTGAGAACGCAACGAGTTCACGATTGGAAGCGAAGTCCTAATGGTAGTGAAGAAAAGTGAACAGAGAGAAGGGATGAAGGGGCGTGAGTATTCACGCTTTTGTTTACACGTCTTCGGGGTCAGATTGAGGTTTCGCAGAACGACAACGTGGGCGGAAATACAATGACATTCACAAATCAACATGGGTGGCCCTGGAGGAGCACGAGGCGATTGGTTGCCAAACAAGGTGTAGTTCTCAAAGAATCTTGTCGTCCAAAGTCAACTTACGTCTTACGAACTTTTTTTTTTACATTTCACGAATATAAACGTTAAACAATTTTTAATAGTAATTCATTCAAAACGCATTATTATAAATTGCTGGTATCTATAATTTGGTGAAATTCTTTCAATTTTAACTTACGCAATAATAATGTAACCATTCTTCAAATAAAGGCATTTTCTTCAGGTACCGGTTAAATTGAAATAAATATTCACAAAAAAACCTACAAAATAAATTTTAAAAAATATATCAGATTTGTCTAAAACGAAATTTACATACAATGACTTTCGGGTGTATTTATTTGCAAATTCTGAGGTAAGAATGACTATTTTGGAAAAAATATGAATGATGAAAGAAATAGTAGTATTATGAAGAAAGTTCTCCTGAAAAATCAAACACGAATCTTCCTGATCCAGAATTTTGAACTCTGAAATTCTAATGTCACCTTTTTCTTGTTGATGACATAACTTTTATAATCCATGGAATAGATTAGTGACTCCAGGGATATTGTATGAGAAGATGCTCTCAGCTTTGTAAGTTCGAATAGCGAACATTCGTCTTTGAAGGTGCTACTTCATTTCTCACAGCAGATCGACAAAATCGTATCCTAATTCATCTAAATACCGTGCGGGAGAGAGAGATACGGACAATTGTTTTCGTATAATTTTTGTAATCAGGATAATATGGCTGACTTTGAAATTGATTAATAGAATAGCAACGTAGGTTTGAAAAAAAAAGCTTCATTTAAGTGTAAATATTTTTAACGTCAATTTTTGTATTTCCAAGAGCTTACAACGGGTCCACAACTGCCCTCCAGGGCATAATATTCTACCGATATTTTGTATATTTCACACGAGTTCTTAATAAGATATTGGAGCTCACATTCATTTTAATCTTCACTTCATAATAGAGGTATGTAGAATTGGGTAAAATTATACATGAAACAACTTTGCACAACATATGACAATAACACATTGGGAGTGAAACAATGTTAAAATATGAAATGATTCGACGTATTAGAAATGGGAAATAATAATTCAGATCAGTCAGTTTCGAGAGATTTTCAGTAGTCATAATAACCATCAATCAATTTCGCCAATGGCCTCTTCTCCCGCAGAACGAGCCTTACGCAATGATTCATCCACATTCCAAATCTTTGTTCGCCCAAATGCAGGGGAGGGAGAAAAAGAAGGGGAAGAAAAAGAAGGCGAGACAGCGTATAATAGAGAACGACGCCGTTGAGATAGTCGATGGGCGTGTGAGCGTTGGGGGTGGGGTTGGCGGACACCCATATGCTCCGCAGTAAAATAGCACCCGGTCCGCCAAACAAACAACTCCCACCTAACACATCGCTCTCGCTGCCGCACCGAAGAGATTCGTTCGTTCGTTCGTTCGCACGCGCACGTGTCGAAGAGTCAGCGAGTTCTTGCACTCTGGCTCACTCGCACACATTCGCGTTCATCCCCCCACCGCCGTCGCCGTCGCCGTCGCTGCCGTCCGTGTAGAAGACCGCTGGCCGAAACGTCACGTACGAACGTCGCAGCCGCCCGTTTCATTTAGAAGGCTGTGATTTATTGACTCCTCGACCACCCTGCCACCGCCGCCTTCTCGCGTCGAGAGCCAGCGAGCAAGCGAGCAAGCGAGCGTTTCGAGCAACGGCTATAAAACTGTGGGTGTTTCTGTCGAAGAGCGCGCGCGCGCGAGGGAGAGAGAGAGAAGTTCTGCGACTACGTCAGGGGTGTCCTCAAGGACGCGTGAGATTTCGCAAATTGTGACGTCAACAGTGGCACTCCCAGGATTTTACTTTCGAAGGGTTAGGATCTCTGAGACGAATTGGAGTATGGACAATTTCGTGCAAAATGATTCATTCTTGATGCAATTTACGATTCAGTTAAAATATCTTTATTATTATTATCACGAATTATTAGAATTTTTGTTCAATAAAAAGACATTGTCTTGTAGTAATTTGTTTATTAATCCAACGAAAGCTCTTTCGTCCCCACAGTAGTCATTTTCAGAATAAAAGCAGTAGAAACATTACAATAAAACATTTAAAACAACAACAACAACAATAATAATAATATGAGAGTGCATTTTCGGAGCACTTGAGTTTTCGGAAGCTAAGACAACGCGAGTACAGAAGTGAGAAAAAAATATTTCAATTCAACATATTTTATGTAATATTTAATGTATTATTCAGTGCAGTCAAACTACCAAGTAATTAACAAATATATTTTTACTTTCCAATATGAATTATAGGTCTACATACCATATATAATTTATTTCTTTAAGAAGTATATTTTTTTATATTTATATCACTTATTTTGGGAATGAGTCCGGAAGTACCCCCACTTACAATAAATCCGCCAATGGATATCATTGTTCGAGACCTGATCAGTTGATGGCGGAAATATGTCGAACATGTTTGTATTCTTTCACACAATACTCATCAGAGTTGATGGATCAATTTGCAACATCGCAAACACCAATATAGCAATCAAGAATTAAACATTTTTATAAAATATGGAAAGTAAATAAATAATTTATTGAGGAAACTGGCGTGAGAAATATTATGATCTCGCTGAATTCTATAATCTGTGTTCCTCTCCAGCAAGGACCCATGTCCATAAAAACATAGTATTCGCAGGAAACTCAAAACGGGAAGTAAAAATAAAAACATTGTTGGTATGAACACAATTTAACTATTATCAGACATGAGTATAATTGATTCATATGCAAATATATCAGCTACTAAGGTCCAACTGCTCCACCAAGATGATCTGTGTACTTGACTAATTGATCCATTGTATTTTGCTGATTAATCATAATATTTACAGTCAGATTGTTGCTTCATATTGTTTACAACTCACACCCTACTAATGCTTTATTTGTTTGTGTTACAGCTCACCCTATTTATTCTCATCCAAATTTATATTCAATTGTCTATTTTTTTCGAATTGTTCATATTATTTCGAATTATTGTTAATTTCTTGTAAATGTTAGTGATCTTTTGCACAGTTTTGCAAACAAATTATCAAATAATATTTCTTTTTCGAAGGTCTTACCCGTTTTGGCAGATGAACTGAACGAAGACGTAGGTGAGTTCTTGAAACATATATTATAATAATAATAATAATAATAATCGTAAATATTAATATTAAACAAGATCATCCCTCTGCTTAGTCCCCTGCACTTTTTTTTAGACATATCCTACAACAGGAGGACACCATACTCAATTCAATATAATCTACCGAACCATGGCTAACGTGTGAAGCTTTTACAATGTCATCCGATGTCACTCGCTAGTTTTCTATCACGATGACTTCAATGACTGCAGTGGACTCTAGTGCCTGAACAGGGTGAGGAGCATTGACCAACTATGTCCTATCATTCGCAAACTTTTTACTTCATTTTCTCATTATTTGTTTGTTTATGTAATGTCTTATTTTATGGTATGATGAGGTTTAGAGTATCATGTCTGCTCTGTCATCAAAACACAAAATTTGGGTGCAGGAACAGGGAAGGAATTGGGTTGCAGCGACACCACTGATCTGGATTGGGTAAGAGAAATTCCAGTTGGAAACTTCACTTAGTTCGGCCAAGAGGGATATCGAATTTGTACTCTTCCACTCAGTAGTTTTAAGCTGCGTTTCCACGACGACAATAAACAAGGAAAAATATGGCTTCCAATAAATGAAAGACAAAAGTTGGCTTCTCCAATTGACCTTGATCTGTCCACATGATGCAGGGTATTGACGCGGCCAGTACAGCCGTTGTAGCTGAAACACGACACCAGCTCAAGTTACGCTACTTGAAATAGTGGAGGGCGAGGTATTGGAGACCAATAGTTGGCTTCAGTCATCTCCGCAGGTTAACTCATTTGCTTCTAAAATCAAGCCAATCGTGTCCCCTCGCCGCCAACTATTCTCTTCCAGAAATTGGAAACCGGCTATTAGCTCGCTTAGTGGCATAGTGAAAACACAGCATAAAAGAGCGAAGACGCATCACTAAGTAACAGTTGCTGATGCTGACGAAAGCTGATAATGTCAGTAGAGCTTACGAAAATACTTTTCATACAATTAATAACAGGTACATACAATAGATACATTATTTTATTGATAGATCCAGAGATACCCCACACAGTTACTTGATTAATAAGTATTGAGAATGATTTAATATCAAGAAGGGGTGTTAACATCGAATAGAGAGGGAATATATATTTTTATATTTTCTTTCTTGGAGATTACTTGTTAAGCATAAGGACGACGGACACCCCTGCTGCGTGTGACAGCTATAAGAGCTAGACGAAGAAGATTTGTGTGCGGCCGCTTTTGAAAAGATGTTGCTGCCGTGAGTGTGAGTGTGAGGGTAAACAATTTGCTGGAAATATTTTTGCACGTCGTCATGTTTATTGGCGGAGGGAGGTGAACTCGAGTAATTTGACGGTAGATGGTGTCTTTTGAAAGAAAAGCTAGTCAAGTCTGAAACCGTTTTAAATGTGTTCACTGTTTTTAACACTCATGGCGAAATATATCAAATTTACAAAATTGATTTTCAGTTCTTTTTTAAGGTTCGACTATCTTATAAATACTAGTAACAAAAAAGCAATAAAACTGTCGAGGCCAAAGGGAAATAATAATATATTAAACATGTATAAAGTTGAAAATGAACTTGTTTACTTTGTCAAGTATTTTAATGGGTAAAGATGTTGTCGGTTAAGATTACCGAATCGAAATCCATTACGAAATCTAGGACTTCTGGATCTTACTTTTTCTCTCTTTATGTTACTTACGACGTACCAACATAAGTACCACATAAAGAAATTTGAAATTTTCTTGACTATTGTATTTCATTTCACATGCTGAAATAAATAATTAATTTTAAAAGAGAATTTAAAAACTGCATATGAATATTTTTATACCGCCCTTTTGTTCGAAAACTGGTTTCTCCCTTATTATTTCTAGAAGAAAATTATGAGATAGATGGTTGGATGAAGGGTAATGTTGCTAAGGACAGTGGCGTAGAGACAATGAGACTTTTTTAAGGATAAGCAGGACGGTGAGAAGAAAGTGACAATGAAGATGGGTTATGTTGAACTTTACATAGCTTATTAATATCGCTCCTTGTAGATGAAGAAATGGGATGGACATTTTACAGTTCCGCAGTCAATAATTTGTAAATATACTCGATGTTGGTCAGACTAAAAATAGAATAGTTTAGAATATAACTTGTAACCTTAATAATTATATCTGTTTTCTAATAATAGTTGCATTTGATGAATACAAGCAGTTAAGTCACTATCTAGAAAGAACACACAACTTTCAACTGTATGTGGTGATACTTCTTCGTGGTGATGTAGAAAAAGAAGACGTACGTCGAGCATTACTCTATGGAAATGAAAAGGTTCTATGTATGAAAATTCTATATAATTCTATTTATGAATGTGAATATAGGAAAAAGAAAATTCTAGTATTTTATACACTTTATAGTATTTCATATAAATTCTAGTAATTTATAATCCTGACCTTGGTTTTACTTCGGTTTACCTTCGGTTGGAGGCGGAATTTTTAGGCAGACACACTAGGCTCTTGCCTAGGGGCGACGTCAACTGGAATAATAAATCTGAATTTAGTGTTATTTTAATAGTTATGATTTATTTAAAATATTTTTTGAAAACTCTGGTTTATAAAAATATGTACTTGTGAAAGAACTTTTTTGTTTCATGAAATACAAATTTATTGGCATTCTGTTAATATTATAACACGTATCGAACTACTTATCTTAGGAGTGTGCTGGAATGTTAAATCTGTCTTTGCCTTAGGGTCCTTAGCGTCGGAATTGATGGGATGGTTGCTTCCAGAGAGTAAATTAGTTTATTGTCCTCCACATGGTCATTCGTAGTTTGTAACTGCTTTTTTTGACAATTTTATTATTATATTTTATATTTGTTCTTATATAATTTTATCTGTCTTTACTTGTCACTTGTTTTAATCTTTATCTTGTTTGTTTCTTCTTCCAAAATTTTCATTTTCTACGAATGGTATGTATTATCTACAAACCACTAGAATATGAAGTAGACTAGTAACTATTCATTGTCTCAAGAACGCCAAAGTTTTGAAACACACACACATTCGTTATTTACGAACATAAGTTTCACAATTTACAAGTCGCTCTACAAAACGTCGTCCGGCCTCTAGTGCATGAAGGAGAGCACGTTTTCGAGTTGCATTCAGAGCCGAATGATTGACATGAGGTCGGTAGTAGGCCGTCAAGGTACGGGAGAACGGCGACAAACGATTCATTCGTCATGTAGCATGTCGGGCACGGAACACGTTTTGGCGTTCCTGTTCTTTTCACGATTAATTCCCACAGTAGAAATGACTTCAGCTGTGCTCGAACGCATGAGACGCGACAAGGAATTTGTCACGATAATTCCTCAGTCTTTACGACAAGAAGATTAAGTTACGTCGACTTACTTGATTGGAGATCGTCTTGCGATAGAATCGATTTTAGAATCATGTTCTGGAAACTTTTAAATAATGAAAGGCTGTAGCTTCTGATTTGGAAGCGATTGTTTGTGGTTTAATTCATTCGCATTTTATTTTTGTTTTGTTTATTATAACCTCTTGCATTATACTTATCGGAAATGTATTTTTTTATAATTTAAAATCCGTAAAAGTTAATTTTTTTCTTTATTAATTTTGTAAAGGTTTTGATGGGAGTCAAACGAAATCGCATATTCATGGTCATATGCGGCAGATAATATATAGTAAAATACAATATCGAAAAATTAAAGAAAACAATGAGTCAATCCAAAATTTTTGCCACGAAAAGAAATCACTATTTATTTTAGGAAATTTTTACAACTTCCTGGGAATAATTTGGCTCCTTTTTTAACACTATCAAGTTCACAAAGTTTCCTATCTATATTTGCAAGATACTCTTAATATCCTTTTTCTGTGCTGCAGATAGAGTCAAAATTTTTGACACTCCCAGGTCTTAATACCTGTTGGTGTTCATTCAGTGTTTCTTGGTAAAAGCTTACACTCGCGCACTTTCGACGGGGTTAGTGTTTTACTAGTTGAGTCTTTACTTAAATGAAGAATTTTTTTACGCATAATGACTATGATTAATATTATGTTTGATGATGGCGGTGACGATCGGTCCTATGTCTCTTATGGGTTCGTAAAAAAGTGAGTGACTTTATTAGAGGCGAGACTCAGACCAGGATCAGCTCTTCAACTAAATCAATTGTAAAATATTTACAATTCTTAAAGATTATAATTAATGAGAGGGTATATATTATATTTACCACTGATATGGGTAGGCGGGTGCTTAATAAATTAATCATCAATACGTTAAATTAGTATCAATGTTTCAACAGAAACACAACAGAATTCTAATAGTCAGATCTGAATCTCGTAAGTGTTTACTCAGTTCAATGGACATACGCGATCCGAGTCGTATCAGACGTATACACACCGCCTCCACAACCTCCTATTTGTTGCGCTGTCCGTCCAGGATCACTGCAGGAGGAGGAGACAGCGATTGCCGTACGGTCTGCCGCACTACACGCGATATCGAATGGCCCATTAAAATGCATTAGACTCGTGTCGCGGGCTTGTTGATTTTTTCGCCGGCTGCACAGCACTCCGTCTTGCACTCACTAATTCGTGACATCGACCGCCTGTCCCGGATTGGGTCTCGGACGCACGGACACTGTTCTGTCACACGCCGCCTCCGTCTGACATCGCTAGTTGTTTCGTAACGAGAATCGATTTCGATGGTTTCTCGATTGAAAAGAGACTAAATAAATCCCTTATTTTTCATCAGCACGAAATGATGAATAAGTTTACTGATTCAAACAGTAATACTTTGAACAAACATGTTTTGTTACGTAAAACAAGTAAAGTTGTTGGTGATAAAAATAGACATATTAAGGCCGTTACCTTTCATAGTCTTCGCAAAGAGTTACAAACATTGTACAATTATAAATCTAGGAAGAAAAAAATGAAAAAAGTTTTTTAACTAAATATTAACTATTAATCTTTAGAAAAGATGTTGAATCACTTTAAAATATTTATATCTGTCAAGATTTTGAACGAATTACTATAAATAAATGTGGATTATGTGTTAGTCAGGTAAGTTATCAGTATTACGATTTTCATCCTATGTACATGTATTCCTGTAACTCTGTAGGGTTCGCTAGTATTACATAAGAAGGTGTAATAGTGTTATGTAAACAATTTGGAATAAAAAATCATTCATTTGAGGTTAGTTTATTGGGTGTGGAGTAACAATTGGTTTATCATGTACGTTTTTTAGATTCACACTTAAACAAAATTTAAGTTCCCTAAGCTTTAGTAGGTTAAAAAACAGAAAAAGACAGTATAAAAGAATGGATAAAAACTCTAGATAATTTTGAAGTACGATTATTTTCCCCGATAAAAACATTTTTGACAATATATCCCGGTAAACGAAAAATCTGTGACTCTGCATCAATAGTTACTTCGCAACAGACCGTAAAATATATCGCTCGAAAGTTATATTCAGATAGTGAATCAAATGTTGGGTGTATTATGTCCATAAAAATTCCTATGGGAAATCGATTTAAGCGTTTACCTCGTTTGCACAGATATGAGAAAATTTGCAAATAAAAAGGTTGAAAAATTCATATTAAAAAAAAAAAAGAATAAAAAATTATCACAGTAAATTTTGGTTTAACTTCCCAGAGTGTATCGTAATACTGCAACATTTTTCCAATTACCTCTTGTAACCTGTGATAAGTATACTTACTTGTTCCCCCGCCTTCGTGTGCATCAGCGTGCTCTTACCTGTCCCCGATACCTGTTGCAACTTACGAGAACAGAGGAGTTGCAGGGTATACGTTACATCGGGGCAATGCACGTCAGTACTCAAGAAACCCGGTACCCGTCAATGTCAAATGACAAACAGGGATACTCTTAAGGAAAACAGATTGTATACAACTACGCAGTAACGTTGTATTTGTGTAGAACATATTCCTTATTTACATTGTGGGATTATGTTTAAAAAAATTGTACTTATTTGCGAAAGGGAAAGCGCACTTCTTGAGAGGAAATCCGTGACTTAATATCGTTAGTAATTGTCATTGCATTACTATCTTATTTTTTTAAAACAAATTGAAAATCGCGTTCGAGCATGAGAATTGAAAGTACAAAGATGTTTCTTTTGAGAAAGTGCAGAAAATTCTAAAGAAGTGCGATAAAAAAATCGTATTTTTTTATATTTTGACGCGTTAATCCTTGTGACGCATTTTACTTGCATCTGACGTACGTTTGTTCGTTAACTTTTGATACTCATTAAAAGATATTGAATAAAATACAACTATTAATTTAAACATTTATATATTTTAATAATTTTTCATCATATGCTATATATTTATTGTTATTCTGATCCCTAGCAATTACATTTTTCGAAAAAATGAAGATGTCAGTAAAGTTTTTATTTGTTAAGGAATTTTTTTTTTCAAGATATTTCGTGAAATGAATTCTACATCTCTTCATTTAGTGTATATGTCATGAATCGATGCATTTCAATAGGACTTAATACTAGATGGTTATTTAATGTATTTGTATTTATGTGCTTCAATTTCGGTTTTCTTTGATATTTCCTATCACAATGTCCCGTTTTCTCGTATAAAGAAGAGTACTGACATCTAACGTCGCGTCATTAAAACGCTAACATTTTTTTTTTAATTCAAAGAGTTTTAATCGAACAAAAAACATTTTTTTTGCGGGACTAATGGCATAAGCATCAATTCTGTCTGCTTGCATTCTTGTGACGAAACACGTATCACTGACGACATTGGACATTAAGATAGAACATGTCGAAGCAAACCAATTAAAATTAAGAAAACCATTACCCGAAGGCAACTTTCGTGACAAAATTTTATACTGCCTTTTACACAGAATTATATAATTCATCAATCAACAAAGTAATACAAACGTATTCTCTCTTACAGTCCTCTTTACTATATATTCCTGTCTAGAACATGCTTCCTGTGTTTCTTACGTCACCATCTTTCGCAAGGACTGTCCAGTATATCAACATTCCTCGCAGGTCGGAACGAAGTCACGGATATAATAAACGGAAGGAAAAAGAAGTTCACCCTTCCTTCTTCCGTGGTCGTTTGTGTTGGTGGAATGTCCAGTCTAGTCAATATCTTGGGACAAAGACCCCGGAATCGATGGAGATGGTTGGTTGGCAAACTGTTTTTTTCAGAATCGTGGGAAAAAGAACAATGAGTTTCGATTTCTAAAGCTCAAAACACTAACAGAGTCAAATTCTTCATTTAAATAAGGGTGTCCTTTCTCCACGTTTTATCGATCTTTGTGTCATTTCGTAGGGGAGGGGAAGTATGGTTTATTACTCAGCAAAAACTTTCGCAGTACTACAAGTTTGTATTGTACTTGTATTTGAAAAAGAAAGATGTAATGAAGTATATTAAGGTTGCATTTTGCGTTAAGGATATTAAATAATAACTCCTATTTACAAGACACCAACGGTTCGTCCATCAGGGCTACAACAAGATTTGTGAACCTTACAACACGCTGTATTTGAGAACAATGAAATATTTAGTTATACAATACATGTATAACTTTTTTTGGAAGGATAAAAATTACTTAACACTTAAAATTTATATAGTAATATTCAAGTAAGTATTGTTGGGTAATTTTGAAAAATGTTTGCTCCTCTGATTTGTGATTCAATAACATTTAGTAGTGTATGAATAAAAATTTATCATGTCAACAAGAGTTTCGCCTAAATGCCTAGAAGTAACTGAGTCCACTAAGCTATTTTTAGAGAGAAAAAAAACATGGTTCTTATTATCTCTTCTGAAGGAGTCGTAGTACTGGAACTGAAAGCGTTGACGTCTTAATAACATACATATTACTAAGCAATGTATAACTAAATAATTCATTATTCTCAGATAGAACATGCTGTAAGACCCACAAATCTTGTTGTATCCCTAATGAAGACAAAAGTAAAGATGTACGAAACGTTGGCGCGTTGTAAATGTAAGTTACTAATTAATGAACTAAACGTGAAATAAAACTTTAATATAGTTATTACCGAAAAGGTACAAAATCTGAATCACAAAATATGTAAATATGGTAGAATCTTCAAAAACGTTACGCAAACTATTGACACAAGTGGCGATTTTGAGGGATGAGTTGTGGACCAGTCGCTCTAAACCACTGGCGTTGAGCGGTAGAGCGCAGGTTCCATTCACAACAACTATTATTATTATAAATAATATTATTATAATAAACTGGTATCTTCTTCATTTGCAGTCCAAGAATCTGATAAATGCATCTCTAGGTGTGACTAGGTAATCCCAGATGGACACGAGACTTGGTTATTCTAGGGAAAAATAGGGATAGAGGTGATTATAATGCTTAGATACAATCCATGTGGTACTCCCACGGGTACAACACCAAACTTAGCCCGGGATTCGAAACCAGAACTTGTGACTTCACAACATTAAACTTCATAACTACATATGCCATTATGTGTGATTTTACCTTATTACTAAACACAAAAAGAAAAATTTCAAATCTTCACCCATTTCATGACCCCCATCTCTTCCGTTGTTCCATCCGCGTGGGTGCTTGACAACCTCCCTCCTCCTCTCGCGTAGACATTTCGTCGTGCCGCCACGGCGCGCGCGCGGAGCGGCGCGGCGGGTCGCGAGTTGTGCGTCGCAATCAGTCTGACGCTGCGCACGGACTCCATTATGTATTCATAGGCAGGGATGTCCAACACGTGGATGGCAGAGGGGAACTCTCGCCTGAGCGACCGACGAAGACGACGGTGGGAAAGGAACCAAGGAGGTTCTACATCGATCACGACCAGGAAGAGGACAAAGAGAGATCGCATCAATTTATGGAAGATTCTGACGAAAGACGGTTGTCGTGATTGGATGCGCGTAACAAGAAGGAAGAGAATTCTGAAGCTTTTCCATTATACTGTCGTTATTACTCTAAATTTAGGCTGCGACTTTATATTTCAGGCACCTAATGACCATTTATCTTCTAATATTTTCTATTTTCGACGTACAGCTCGTTTTTAACTTAGTCATTATGAGGTTCTCAGCTTTCCATCGCTTTTCCTTTTATTGTCCTTCTCTGTTTAACGCCGCCACCATCGTCATTTCTAATTATTCATTACCTTCTCATGTTGTGACAAAAGTATTATTATTTTTCACTTTCTCGTTTAAAATAACTGTTTCGGTCCATTCCACTGCACCGGATTTCCTTCAGTTTTCATTTTTTATTTCATTTATTTTTTGTTAACAAATTATAAATTTAGAATCATAAATTGCTTTGTTTTATCTTATTAAAAAAAGAATACATGCTAAATAACAGGATATTTTTCAATTGTTCATATGAAAATTTTAAATATTTACACACAGTTAAGCACATTTAATCTTCTCCGAACAGTGTCGCATTGTAAACTCGACGGAGAATTTGTTATAGAAAAGTTAGAGAATAGAAGTGATATGACGATTAGAAAAGTTAAGTTGCTGATGGAAGAAGCGTTAGAGTGAACATTGTACTGGTTAAAGTAACTTAATTCTTCCATGCGATGTGCAAAATTGTGAGTTTTTTAAATACGTGAGTTTTTAAAATCCGCCTGAGAAGTTCGGTATGTGTGCCTAAATATGATTCCTGAAACAGATTAAACTACAGAAGGTCCGAAGAAGATATTTTGGCTGGGCTCAATCTTCCACCCAAGGTACTTTTTTTTATCAATTGTCCTTAAACTATTTTATATTGTTAAATTCTTTAGTGCACATTGTAAGTAAGAAATTATGGTAAATCGGCAATTGTTAATACAAATAATGTTCTTTCATTACAATTTGAAAAATTTCGGTGGGTGTTCGGGACCTCGAGCTCCCCTCTCTCCCGGGTTGCAAGTATGTGACAACTAAGTAATACCAATTATTAGATAACAAATAAAGATAAATAAAAATAATAAAGAAAAACGTATAAATGGGAAACAATAAGCTACAAATAAGTGTTCAAGAAATAAATACCCAATTTACCAGTGATAATGAATTTATTTTTTATCTGTCCAAACAACTGAACACGAAAACCGAATTCTTCGCACATTTTTGTGCCATTTCATTAATACGATACTGTTTTTGTGCTCTCTTTTTTGCAATTAGTTGATATTTTGAAAAGAATTCCAAATATCATGATAATATCACCAATAATTTTTATTCGGTTTCGTCTATTATTGTTCTTCTTACCCTATTTTATATCCGCTTCACCCTCATCACCTCGGTTTGGGAGGGAAGAAAATGTCGTGTACTTTATACTACGATACTCGTATGCGTATTATGTTATTGTGACATCACATTATACCGGTGTTAATAATGTTATATCCTCAATCCATTCAGAAGGAACACTCGACGTTTATCTAGATAATCACACAACTTTCCGCATTTTACATGTAGTAGATACATAAATATAAAATCACATCTTCATTTTCTGCTCCTTTATATTAATTTCATCCATCCTCCACAGTAATTTCACCTCCGCGATCGGTTTATTGGCTTCCAATAGCAATACCTCCCAGCCCATCCTACGGTCAACAATACGACGACGACGTCTCCCTATGACGTAAACATCAGAATAGGAAGCGGATGACGTTGACGTGCTGCAGCCGGATCGTAGAAGCGAAGGAGACAGCAGCGCAGCAGCGGCTTTGGAGCGCACGTCGAGGTGGACGGCTCCCCGGTCGGCCATCGGACAGTTGAAGCACTGTGGAGAGGGATGACGGAGCGCCGCGCCGGAAAAGCAGATCGCGCACGGCTCTATGCTTCTGTTCCGTGATATTACCCACGTTCTCTCCTCCCCGATACAAAACATGGCGTTACTGAGGATGGTTGAGAGTACGATATACAGATACATGAAATTGTTTAAATGGGATTATTTTATATATTTTCCACGTACTTAGACTCAATTTTGTGTGACATACTACACACGTTCGAGCGAAGTAATAGGGAAGGAAGGGTTGCCGGGGAACTTAACACAAACAACTTTTTCTAAAAGGAAAATTCCTGATGAGAACCATTTCTAGCATTGAATTCATGTGCTTTTCTTCTGGATGAAAGTAATAATAATAATAATAATAATAATAATAATAATAATAAATTTATTGACATAAAAGCAGTTACAAACTGCGTATGACCACGTGGAGGACAATAAACTAATTTACTCTCCGGAAGCAAGCAAGGGACCATCCCATCAATTCCGATCAAGAGCCCTAAGGCAGAGGCGGATTCAAAAATTTAAGCAAAAATTCCTAGATAAG
The DNA here is from genome assembly GCA_002313205.1 of Laupala kohalensis. NCBI lineage: Eukaryota > Metazoa > Arthropoda > Insecta > Orthoptera > Trigonidiidae > Laupala > Laupala kohalensis. Next base: position 1,266,570 of record NNCF01126330.1, on the reverse strand, counting down.
ATAAAAAGTTAGCTACGAGTCATAATACTAATGGAATATCAATATGTTTGTAATTTAACACAAAAAATTTATTTTACATGTAGAAATTATTATCGAACTATAGATTATTCTGAGTATAGTGTTTAAGAATTGAAATAACACTAACTTCACGATTTATTGTTACAATAAACACGCCCCTAGACAAAGCCTAGAGAACCTGTATAAGAAATCCGCCTCTACCCGAAGGAAAACCGGAGCAAACCCTGGGTCAGGATGGGGCTACAGAATTAATGTACACAACCGTGCCAAAGTTGAGTGACACTTTATTATGACACAAATAAAGTAACACATTATTTTATATTTTCAATTTAAAGATTGATGCTACCCGCCAAATATCCATAAAACTACAAAAACATATTAAAACATGCCGAGAGTAATTTGTACACAAATTCGCTCAAGATAAAAAACCGAACAAACGTATATTGGTTGTAATAAGTATACTCAGTATAAACTCGGTGGACCAAGAGATACAAGAGAAGTAGAACTCAATAAAGAGGAAGATACCGAGAAAATGAAAGGAAAAAAAATCTGAGAAAGAGCTTTGGAACGTCTTTACCACTGGAATGCCTTCCCTATAATAATAACAATAATAATAATAACAACACTGATGGCATATGCCGACTATGTAGAGAGAAGCAAGATACAATCGACCATCTAGTTTCAGGATTCCCCATTTTCGCGATGAATGAGTATTTGGTGAGACATAAAAGAGATTGTTCACATATACATTTGCATATAAGTAAAACTATTGGCATATATGTTTCGTGGTCACTGTGAAAGAAAACTGGTATGATCACGAACCTAGTTCTGTGAACTCCAATGAGAAAGCCACAATCCTCTGGGACCGTCCAATAAATACAGACAGGAAAATCAATGCAAATTTGCCTGACATTGTCCTGAAGGACAAAGAGAGTAACGAGTGATGTTTCGGTTCCCAACGACATGAATGTTGTGAGCAAAGAGGCAGAAAAACTGCTCAAATGTAAAGGACTTGGCAACTGAATGCCAAAGAATGTGGGGAATGAAGACTGGTCTGCCCTATTATTATGGGAGCCACGGGAACAGTGAGCAAATATAGAAGATAATCTTCAGAAAATTCCTGGAAAGACCTACCTATCTGAGGTCCAAAATATAGCCATTCTGGGGACGGCTCATATTATCCGGAAAATGTGTACCCAAGAATTTCTCTAGCAGACGCAGCCCAAGGGAATTTGAACTTCATTGGACGCGTTTCGAAATACTTACCAGCTACGCTGGGAAATACGCCCAAATTAATAATAATAATAATAGAGAAGACTTATGAGAACAGTATATTTATTTCGTTACCTTAACATTTAAAGGTGAAATAGGGAACCAGAGGACATGGTATTGGCCTTGAGTCACATGATTTGACTCACTGAAGTGAGTCTTTCGTTAAATATTCAGAGTAAATTTTCTTGTTTTGTTACACAACTTCAAAAGGTTTTTATCTATTTTTAAGTTTTGCCACTCCGTGGCGTAAGTAGCAACGTTCTCGCTCGTCACTAAGTCATCCCGGGTTCGCAGAGGGGGCAAGAAAAATTTGTAGCTTTTCAATGCAATGTCTCAGTTCATATACCTGCGACTTCTGCAACCTCTGCGACTCCCAACCGCAGTTGTAATACTCGGAAAGCAATATATCTGGATGCTGTTTCCACTATGGCAAAAATGTGTGTCTAGTGAATAAACTCATACAGAAATGAGACTTACTGGCGCCCATTCTCGTGGTCCTTAGTTGGACCCTCGTGATCCTGGGCCGGAACGAAATACATATACATACATATATATATATATACATATATATATATATATATATATATATATATATATACATANATACATACATATATATATATATACATACATATATATATATATACATACATACATATATATATATATATATATATATATATATATATATATATATATATATATATATATATATATACACTTTTCACTTATCACCACGAATATTTCCCCGATTCTTACATTTTGAAGAACTCTCCTTAAACTCGAGACAGTTCCACGTTTAAAAATTTACAGAAGAAATATGTTAGTTCTCCCCGAAAAAAACTCAAGAAATTCAATAATAATTAATTGCACTGTTGACCTGGATACTCGATTCTCTCCTTTAGTGCACCGCGCTTCACTTCACATTTCCTTCCCCCTCCCTTCTGACTCATGTATTGCCTTTGTTATCATATCTCTTCACTACACTATTGCACTCCTTTTTTCAGAACTTGTCTAACCCTGCGAGCAGATGCGGACATCGAAATCATTCCACAACCGATGCAGGCATTAAATTATAGTTTGTAATCGTTCTACTTACAAATGAAGATTTTCTAACGTAGGGTTTTTGTTTTCTAGTTTTAAATTTTAAAATAGGATCATTCGTACCCATTTTTCTATTACTTATTTCCACATATGAACGTAATATAGTACAATATTTAGGAATTCATGTTTCATTTCGGAAAAAAAAATATTAGAGTTACTACTGCAGTGAAATTTTTACTAAATGGTTTCCAGCAAGCGTCCCCTCCCCCATTCCTAGCAGGTGATATCCTGAAACTGGAAAGTGAGAAGGTGGTCGTCTTATTGAGTACCCTCACATACGCCAACTCGTAAACGTATCCTCCCCTCATCGGCTCTGTGTTCCCTTTCTGTAGTCTGGCGAGGAGCATTGCTATGTACTGTGCAGCCGTCACTCGCGTAACGACGCCCACCCCTCGCCTCTTCTCGCCGACTGCCGACTGCGAGTACAGACGTCAGCTGGAGCACGTCGTTGGTCGGATGTTCACCGGCGGCGTTGACGACCGACGACGGCACGCCTGACGAGCGCTCAGCCAGAAACTTTACATCGTAGGCCCTGCAGAACATGCGCACGCAAGAGCACGTACATTGCGTTTACGAGAGGATCAAAACACACGGGACATCGATTCGAGAACAGCATATTTGGAAATGTTGCCTCTACTTGCGCGGAAAGATTTTTGGTACGTAATACCATGGACACAATTTGCAATTATCTTCAAAAAATTTGTAATTTCTAAGAGTCAGTTTTACGCAAAAAGGGTTATTACTAATTACACAGAATGTATAATGAAAGTATTGTAATCGATAAAAAAATTCAGGATCTTCGGATCTTTACAAATCGGCTTTTAGTCTATTTTCAAATTTCGGCAATAATATCCAATGTTGTGTGTATTTTAAAAATTTTGTTTCCCCAATAACTCAAATCGACGTCTCGAAATCAAACTTGAGATTTGACTTTGTCTGCTTTTGGAATAGAAGTATATTTCTGGAATACTTTTTCCAAGTCACTCTGCTTCCATTTCCTCTTTCTTCTTATTTTGCTCTTGCGTCGAATATACTTCATCACTAATAAACTGTAGATAAAGCAGTTGAATGGTAAAAATATAAGTTCATAGCAACAGTTTGAGGACGTAAGTGTTCTAGATACCGAAAACGTATTTCAGAATTTGTTAACGCGGACGTATGTATTTACGTGCTTGTGTACGCAGTTATGGTGGCAAGGTTTTGTACGTTTGGTAGTTTAAAGTATAGCTAAAGTTCCTGAAATTTGGGCACAATAATTTTATTTGGAGCTTTAAATTCACATATGAGAATGTATAAAAGTTATTTCATCGAAAAGTGGCTATTTAGTTTTAAAGTTTCCCTCCAATATTTCAGCAAGAGTCAAGGAGATTATTGTCCGTGTCAATGTGACAAGATGCGAGAGGCAAAACATCAGCTGTAAGATAACAGCAGTGGAGAAGAGAGGTGTCATCAAAATATTGATAGAGTTGGGGACGAAAACGCGCAGAAATCATCACACTGATCGAAGTGAATGGGAGGATGTAAGGAATAAGGAAGTAGGATCTACATGGAACAAACAGTTTTTATATTTGAGTGAAGTTTAAGATCTTGAGCTTATCATAAACTTAAAAATCAATTATTAAAATTTTGGTTTGTTAACAACGAACTAAGACAAGCTCCCTCTTGAAGAAACGTATGAGGAAGTAACCTTAAGATGAACCTTCAAACAACATCTAAAAGCTATTTAAAATTAAGATTGAAATCAACATCAAAACCAATGATGAATGGTTCTCGAAAATTTTTCAATGCATTACTCTATTCGCATTTCCATAACAAGTTGTAAATCCAGCACACGTGCGAGAAACGATCGGCATTTTCGATTGAAGCATATTCTGAAAACTACTCAACATGATTATACGTCTTAACACATTCTAAACATCGTTTAGATTCCTCACACACGAGATTACTCCAAAGAACAATTCTTCAATCGAGAAGTATACAATTTACTCCTCGAACAACAGAAAGAGTATCCTTGGAAGAGGTAAGCTCGATGCGGGATGGTGTTCGACATAATGTCTTTATGTCCTTAGGGCCAGTTATTTTAGGCAGCTACGAAATGTTATCGGTTTTTGAGACAGAATCGATCACCAATTATAGTATTCATCACACACCTACCACTCTCTCACGAAGCCCTCCTCCTATTGTTGAAACCTACGCCTACTAACCAGTATTCGGACCACTAATTAAGTGAAAGTGAGTTCTCCCAAGAAGAAACCTTCACTCCCCTTGTTGCGGCATGAATTATCTTCAAAAGCGAAGAACAATAGGATTCCAAAAGATCTGAGCCGACCATTGCTCGTTCACATCCTCTTTGGCCATGAGTTTACACAAACGTGTAGCTATAATTTTTAGGAAAACAGGCGTGTGTGTTGGGTTCTGTTCCTTCCACGACAGCGTTCTCCATTCCATGGATCCCATTGATTTGCCATTCCCATGCGAAGTACCGCTCACCCCTCGCCCGGCCCCCCCGCCTATGTCCTCACTTCGTCTTCATTTTTCCGTGAACCGAGAGCGACACTATAGTACTCGCAGCGAAAGAATGGTAAGGAGATGTAACTAATGGAGCGAGAACGCGGCGTTGTCAAATGTCTGCTTCGGGGGGGGGGTGACCTTCGCAGCTCAATTTCATCCAAAGGACATGTGGCACCCAGAGAAAAAAGGTGCTGTATCGATCACTTTTTACAACTGCTTACTATAGACGAACATGCTCCGTCACCGATAGTCTTCGAGGCGAAATAAAAGTAACAAGATGTAACCAATGGAGTGAGAGTGCAGCGTTGGCATATGTCTGCAGAATGGGGTAGCCTAGAGTAGCTCCACCCGTTCCAGAGGGGATGCCACGGCATCCACATATGTCTTCTATAACCCGTGGATACGCTTACTTCGGTAGCCTCCTTGTGGCAAAAGGTTAGAGATCGTCTCCTGTCCCTCACTGTTGTCGCATCCGTTCGTAAGCTCACTTATATTCTCCAGATTCGAGTAAACCACCGCGGTGTCTACAGCGAGAGTAAAAGTCGGCAATTCCGCAATGCTGGAATAGAGTCCTATACATTCATGTGGTCTGCAAGTTCCTCCCTCATTACTTTTCTTTCGCCGCGAGTGCTCTATGTTCCCGACAAACATGCCCGCATCTTTCGTTCACCGCTTTGACTCTCGTTCGCAAAACCCGCATTTGTGGATGTTGGATGATGTTTTGAGATTTGGACTTCGATTGGTCGCTGCGCTTGACTGACAGTAGAGGGTGAACACTGTATCACAAGCAGGGTCGCTGTGACGATTTAGGAAGGACTCGAGAATATTTGAATTCGAGAACTTCTCCTCACTTCTAGTCACCCTTCCTCCAAACTTTTCCACACACCACCTAATATAGTACACAAACGAACGAGAAAATTTCAATATCAGCGGGATCTATAATTGCAGTAAATACCAAGAGAGACTTATTAAGACATGTTCCCTACATACTAGCGACTTGCGTTTTTATAATCAATTTCTTACATTCATATAAAGATACCCATGTTATCAAATTTTCCAAAAAATATCCTCTCCCTGATCTTTGGGAACTTTTTTCAGTCAAGAACCAGTTTTAATTTCAAATATGCATGCGTTTGAATCATTCAGGAATGGACTTGAATCGTATTTGACGCAGATTCCCAGTTCACCTTAAAAATTCAGACATCCATGAAGTCTTCAATTTTCAATAAAATCGTTTTCCTACTTTCTAGTGACTTCTATATTTTTTGAATCATTCCTTACGTGTCACCTATTGCTCAAAAATTTCCAAAAATTACTCCCTCCCTGGCGTCTAGGAATTTTTTTGGTCAAAAACATGTTTCAGAATTTCGGTGGTACGTGTCTAGAATTGTCTCATCGACTACTGAGGAATGATGTAAGTTCTTGACATTCATCTTTGTGACTGAATAATTTCCAGTTACAGGACATATAGAAGGAACAACAGCTCATCATTTCAACGCAATGGAGAGGTAATGTAATATTTTGATAGTGAATAAATAGGCTGTTATCCAATGATTCATACTCAATGTTGAAATTGAACTTACAATCTTAATGCATCTTAACTTGACGTATTTCCTTCTACTCCAATCGGAGCATAGGGTGTCCACGAAGTTTCTCCATCTAAATTTTTAGCTATGTCTGCGACTTTCCTTGCCGACTCTTCTGATTTCATCCTCTGTACTTCATCAGCTTATCAGCTTCATCAGTCTACCTCTTCTCCACCGTCTCTGTGGGCGCGTGTCTCTTTATTCCCGAAGATGCTGTCCTTAGCGTATGCCCAATCCATTTCTTCTTTGGATTGTGGTGAACACAGCTCGATTAGTTTTCTTTCATACATATGCATTGCCGATTTTATTGGGCCAAAATATTTTAAATATTCTTCGTAAACATTTAATAATGAATGTCTGAAACATAGTAGATATTTTCTTTGTTACTTTCCACGTTTCACACCCAGACAACAGTACTGACTTGATATTGCTGCTAAATATTTCTAGTTTAGTTATTAAAAATATTTCTGATGCTCGCCATTCACGATATAGTAGAATAAAGGCAGAGTTGAAAGCATTGAAAGCTTAAATATGTAAATTTATGAAACTAGAGTATTGTATCATTTTGCGATCGCCCCACTTGTCTCCGGAGGACTGGACACTGAAATAGTATTTGGCCACAGCATCTTATGAATTGCCCGAGTAGGTTCGCTCTAAATCTTCGACTATATGATTTTTATAACGACATAAAATAAAACCTTTAATAAGGATACATTTTACGATCCATATTGCTTGAATCCTCGAAGAAGCTTGGATCGTTGAAAAGATATTGCTTAAAACACAAATAACTAGAAGACAATATTCTGGTCAGTTGATATTCACAATGGTATCTCCAAAACACGAACTTGGTCAAGATTGCATTTATGTTCGATCAATTCTAAGATAGAACTTGCTTTTTGCAAAAGATGTATGAAATTGCAAAAATATGAAAAGTAAGGAAGTTGGGTCATTCCATTCCTACACAGAATCTAAACCTCGCCATTTCAAATTTTGATAAAATTTTATAGACAGGTATATAAAATCCATAGAATAAGAAAAGAGCTAAGTATTGTTGTAATTTTTCAACCCATTTGGAAGGAACAATAATGTAAAGTTTAAATAAAACGCTCAAAAAAAGTGTTCTAGACTAAACGTTTAAATTGCTCTGGAAGTTCTCCAAATTGAGATTCAGAGCTGGTAGATGTTATCATTTGATAGCTTTCTTAATGATTTTTACGGTGGTACGCTATATGACATATGTCAAGAAGGAGAAAAATAAACATTTGAAATCAAAATATTGATTTTTCATTTCTCCGATATTACACGAATATCACTACATTACATTGAACTTTTCATAATTATAACAGAAGGAGTCGCTTCTCTGACAATATGCATTGGGAAGAATTAAGAGAAAAATTCTAGTGCCGCACGTGGTACTCGGCAAAAAAACCTACATTTTTTAATTGTTTTAACACCAGTTTCATTTTGATCCCACATTAATATTATCCCATAAAATTAAAAGATTATAATTGTAAGAAAACAAATCACTGCTTTTTTAGTTTTCTTGCAATGGATAATAAATGGATTTTAAATTACGTCTTATTTTATGGGTTTTGTAAAGATAAATATTTTTTGTCTAGGATCAATATCTGAATCTTCAGATATTTTTTTATTTAATTAAATTTATTACTTAAAATAAAAATGAAATGGGAAAGGGATAGAGAAAAACTCCTAGCCAATATGCCGATATTTCTACTCTTACAGGCCTATTTTTTATTGCTTTTTCTTTCTTTGGGTGGTTTATTTTTTGTTATTGGGAAGTTCCTTCGGGTCAGGTGGTAAAATTGGTTCTATTAACATTACTGCTTCGTTTATAAACCATTGTATAAGAATAAAACCAAAATAAAATAATAATAAAATACCAAAATTCTGAGTGGTAAAATGTTACTGTCAGATTAAAATAAAAGCCTTAAGATTAAAAATACGTAAAATCGCAAATTTCGCACTTCGAGGATTTATTGCATAAAATTGACCATCTGAACGATCTTTCTAAAAATGTGGGGGATCGTGGATTTTTTTTTCACAATGCAACTACACTCTACCTTCTTTAGATTGTTCGGACTCTTATAATTTGGAAGCTTCCCCGTTGTCTGGTCTATAACAGGGACCCATCACTTTTATTCTCTGGTGACCAAAAGAAATTATATCTCAGTTCAAAATAGTTCACCCATTTTTTAATTTAATTAGGTGCTTACATTTTTCTGTCCGGATATCATTAAAGTCATAAAAAGTAATAAGAGTTTTTAATTGTTTTTTAATTTTAATATTATTCAAAATCAATTTTGATAGCAATTGTGTTGGTAGATATATTTCACAATTACTTTTTCCATTGCAAGTAGAAATAGTCTAATTGAGAAGTCACAATAAAAATATTGAATAAATACCTGTTCAAATCATACAATAATTTTAATTTACCACAAATGATTCTCCACTATTTGTTTCAATTTTGTTAGTTGTTTTATTCATTTTTTCCAATTAATGTTACTAAGTTGTGAATAAATTTTTTGATGAGATGGCAATAGAGTGATAAGAATCTGACAACCTTTGAAGAGGGTTTTGCTGACATACGATATATCAGCGTCGATATGACCCGATTGCAATCACCTGACTTGAAGCGTCCATATTGATGCTAGCTCCCACTTCGAATACTAGTAATTCGACATTTCGTTCACCCCAAGGAACGAATCGTTCTTCTTTCATTCCCTCATTGTTAACTTACTAAATGATCTTGGCTCCAACATTTAAACTTCACACACAAAAATAAATCTTCTCATCTCTCATTGCTATACCTTTATTCTTAAGTGCGTTGAGTTAAACAGGTTTTCATAGATTTTCATGGAGAACACTCGGATTTTTGTTATCTTGAGTATTCATTTATGGACTTTGCAAAAAACTTCCGACCTAATTTGTTGCCGTTACGTCTTTCCTCCTTGTATATGTGTGAAATTCCAACTATTAGTTTAAATTTGTAAAAGCTGAATAATAATTTTGCGACCTACATACGTCTCGAAAAAAACTGAAGTGAAAAATTCCGTTGATAATCTTTAAAACATTTCGATATGATACATGCTTTAATAATAATTTTGAACAAATTCATTTAAAAAATGAATCTTGAAAAATGCGAGATTTATATATTTTATGACAAACTTTGGCATTCTGGTAAGATTTTATTTCAAAATTTAGTTGTTCCGACTACATTTTACGTTATAGTGGTGAGTTCCATGTTTTGTTTTCACTTCTTTTCAGACTTATATAATAATGAAAAAAAAAATTTCAATACTTCCATAACGTCCCTTTGTAAACCCACGGATCCGTGGGCCACGTATGTGAAATTCTTTGACATTTAGCTGGTAAATAACCTGCCATTGAGAGACGAATGTCGGTTTAGTTTTTCATTGCACAAGTAGCAAAGATAATTTAAATTTTCTGTAATTAAATTATATATGTATCAATAATAGAAAAAATTAAATTAAATTGTCACGATATATATTCTGGATCCTATATGCATCACGTTCTTATACTGTGATGCATTTCAACTTGGAACCTTGATCTCTTCCGGACTCTATTTGGTTATTCTCAAGTATTTTGGTAACAGTGTTCAGTCATGAATGGAAACTGAAAAAAGAAAATGTTTACCATTCATCGCATTATATAAATAAAATAATATTTTTCTAACAAACTCAGTGAGTTTATTTACACCAAAAACCTAGATTCTCCTGGATTTGTATTCGCTCTCCAAAGAGAAACAATATTCCCTGGTGATGTCAGCATTTGAAATTTAGTGTTTGCTCGAACATATTCAGTTTTAGGGATCCGTGCATATTTCAACACGAACATACTTCGACAACAGCACTAGAACCATATCGAATGCCCACACGCAAAGTATACTATGGACCGAGCTATAAAAGGGACTCATAAAATAAACTGAGCATAAATGTTAGTAATAGAAAAGTTTCTGAATATACGAGTAAGTTTTTTGGCAGCAGTGAATATAAAACATGTTTTATGTCAGAAACATCCCCAGTTCTTAACAATAGCTACGTGAATCTTTTTGTTACATTAGTTGCAGTAGTTACCAAAGATTTATTGTCACATAATTTGTATCTATTGCTTCTCACGACACTCGATGTATTTGTACAAATACGAAATGAACTTTTGTCTTCTCGAAAGTGAAAAAAAAAACAACCAATAGTGAACATTCATATGTTTTCGACCTTCTCGGAGGACAAATCATGCGTAATGGTCTTTCTGAATCAGTCAAAGGGAGTTTTCCCCTGGACCCCCATGGGTTTGCGTATCCTCCGGTCTCACCTCCCGTGTTGTACGAGATGCAGCTGTGCAGAACCATCCCCATCCACGTACAGTAATCCATGGATAGCATCCGCATGATTCGTTTCTCAGACCGACATCAGTTTCAATCTCCTTTGAACTTAACTATATGCAACAAATGTCCAACAAGCTGTGCCGTTTTCAAAGTGTTATTTATGTTTCTGTTGGTTTAATTAAATAAAACATTTAAAACATATAACCTTTTATGGACGAATAATATTTATATTTTATGCAAAAAACTCATTACGTACATTTATATTTTATTCGTCCATAAAAGGTCATAAGCTTAAAATTATTTATTTAATTAGATTATATAATGGTCGTTAATTATAGTAGAATTCAGTTCTATTGATTATATTCTGTTGATGTATTCCATAGTTTACCTTCTATGGTCTATATTTTCTTCGACTTATATTATACGAGTCATTCCTCTATTATTTGTGTCAATTTTTCTTGGTGACAATCAGATTGTGTTCAACAATATCCGTTGCCTCCCTCATTTCCTATTTTGTTACATTATTTATGTTGTTGCGGTTCACTTGTACATTACCCATGTTTGTGAACATTTTCAACTATCGTTAACTGTGTTTCGTCAGTTTTAAGAAGTTGAAAATGATCACCACCACCCTGATTTCTCAAGAAGTTCGTTACATATTTGTTTAGAACACACCTTATTATTTCAATATCGCTATCCCATTCAGAACATTTCCATCCATTTAGTAGATTTTCCTTATTCACTCACCCACTAGCTTCCTCATTCCCACAATTGACCATCTGCCCACATGAGTGTCACCAGTTTCAAACGCCCACAACCACAACAATAACTATCGCCAAAAACGCCTCCCCCCCAGCTCGTGTCCACCTCCGCCCTCCTGCAGAGCTTCTACAAAGCTAAGAGACGTTCGCTAACTGCGGCGTCCTGTCTAGGGAGACGGATGGCGAGGGCCACGGGGCCGAGGGCGGGTGTCCCGCAGGGGAGCGGTCGAGGGCGGGTGCGACATGGCGTCCTCGCAGCAGACCACCGCTGCCAATTAACTGCTCGCGGAGACACACCGCTGCGCTATTGTCTGAGTAACGTGGTGCGGGTAGACAGGGAGAAAGACGAAAATGTACCAGACGAAGGATAGAAGAAGAGGATCATACAGCCCAGGAAAAATAGACAGGAAAAAGACGAAGTTCAACAAAAAATCAAATAGAGATGAAATTTGGTTCATATCTTAAGGTCATCATTCCAAATGAAATATTAAAAGTCCTCATCGATCCGACTTGTGCTAAAAGAATTTATTCGATGTCAAAGGTCACGAAAAAGGTTATTTTTTCGAGAATATCTCTTCAGCGAAGCGTTTTATCGTAAAATAATTATAATAAATTGTATATTTAATGAAATTGCTCACAAAAAAGGTTCTAATGTGTTTTTTTCCTCCGGAGCATCATTTGCGAGCTAGCGCAGTTTAAAAAAATTATGAATATTGCGTTGCGCCCGCAATGCGCACAAGTGCGAGTGCACGCATATGGACACTCGGCAAACTTTATACACACTATTCGTTTCTAATCTAGGTCCATACTTATAGTTCTTATATTGTAAATATATGTATTTATATGTAATTTGCATATGTATGTTTATAGATAAATATATTTTAATGAAAATGGAATATAGGTGATGATTGTGATTATAATACATTTCCAAGCTAACGATTTCAAAACAAAATAAGCTTAAAAAGGAAGAACAAAGTATAAAAATGATAAGAGATTGTTATAAATATCTGCAAATCAGAACAATCCGAGTTTTACAATGAAACGTAGTATGGCAATGTTTCGTTCTGTAACATAATTTGCATCCCATGTGTCTGGTATATGTTGGTACTCCTTTCTACGTCTCCTACGAAGTAGAGTACTCGGGGAATTTTTTTATCGTGGTTCCCCCTTAAGGCATAATCTTCGGGTTTGTTACGCCACACCACAAGCCCAGATGCGATGTGGGTATTTTTTGGGTAGAAGCGGGATTCAACCATAAACCACAACCTTTATGGTAGAGTTCGCTGCCACCAGCTTGGTTTCCCAAGCAATCAAACACACGTGTATTAACAATAAAATATTCCTTTAATACAAGTTAAATTGAAATTTGCGTATTTACAAATTTTAACGAACCCTCAAATCATAAATACAAGTTTGAATTTGTTATTACACAGTTATTGCTATCTGAAAGCAACAATTACACACAGATATGAATACTGGTGTTATCAATTAATTCGGAAATCTACCCAGATCATCCGAATCTCAAAAATTTACAAGTTGCTATCCCGAAATAACTAACTGTTCCAAGTTACGTCATTCGCGCCTAATAGCAATGTAATTGAATTACCGCAGCAATTCTCAGTGGTCTGACGACCAATACTAACCAGGTCACATCTCAAATAACCTGGGTACTTCCATACACTCCGCAGAGTTCCAAGTCTGAAAGTGTCCTAGGATCTTCAATCCTCCCAATATATAAGGAAGCGAAGGTCACGTGATCACGCCTTCGCTAACGCACTGAGTACTCTACATCATCTTGGTCACCCTTCAGCTTCTGAGAACACTGCGTCTTTACTGATATGCCAGCGTCCTTCTCGGGAGGGCCATTATTTTTGCATCCTGTGGAAGTATTCCATTCACACTGGCCACGCGCTTCTGCAACATTCTTCTGAGGGCATTCCTACTCAATTTTCAGAAGTACATGAACACGGTTCAGCACCTACACAATGAACGGGAAGGCTTAGTGGCGGTTACTTTCCTTATTTGGCGGCGACTGGCCCGACCCTTCATCTCCTTAGGAATTTCCGGCTAGCAAAATGTTTGAAAATGTTAATATTTCACAAATCGATAGACTGCACTGGTCCTGATGTTACAGGGTTGTTCGGATCAAAGAAATAATAGTTTTTGTTAATTTGCATTAAAATATTTTAAGACTAATCATTTCCAAATTCCACAGGAAAAATCGTATTTTCATCATCTCCTTTTTACGACATTGTCTGGAGATTATAATACATTTCCAAATCATTAACTGCAAAGAAGATAAACTAAAAAATAAAAATCGTAAAGGATATCTGTTCCAGCTAGTACGACTGTCTACTTATCACCCTCGGAAGAAGTTTCTCAATATTTCGAGAACGATTCTGTCTCTTCTTCTGAATAACGAGCAGTTCACACCATTGCAGACTATCCCTTCTAATACGCCATTTTGAACAATAGTATATTCTTCATCACTTCGTTGTTGTGAACAAGTGAGGTTCTGGTGTACCAGCTAAAGAAGGTGAATTATATAAAATTAAATTTAGGTGGGTAGTCCTGAGCGATTCATTGCAGTGAACGGAGGTGTATTTACTGAGCAGACGTTTATTGAAATTATTCTTTGTCCCGAGATTGTGCTGTCAATGTTGGTTTTTAAAATGTCACAGGATTGCTTCATTTGTGAGTAACCTTTATTAGAAGGTGAAATTGTTGTATTTTAACGAGGATGAAGACTGATAGTTTCCAGCAATAAAAGAAGTGATGGACATACTCAATACATGGACCATAAGTAATCTGTGAGTGTTCATATTGAATGTCGCACATGGTACACTCGTAAGAGAAGTATTGCTTCAGCTGTAAGAAAAATAGATACAGAAGAAGCCAGTATGTCTACTACTAACCCTCCTGATCAATGATGAGATGTCAGATCCTCGTTGTTTCCCGGTGAAATAGAGATCCCCGCGATTTTGCTCACGTGAATTTTGTAATACGACTGCAACTTTATTCTTCTCACATTCCCATTGATATCCAGTGAGGATGTTATCCATTAATGTTCATGGACTAATATTATTGTTGTGTATCCTCAATCCCTTATTTTCACTGATGTAATTGAAACAGGTTTTGGAAAACATCAATTTTCCTCCCATATGGGTGAATTTTCGTAAAATCCTTTCATAGCAGACATTTTCGATAATTCTTCGTGTCACACTCTTCCCAAACCACACCTTGAGGGGGTGTCGTGCATCTCACGAGGTGTAAAGGGTACATAATGTTATAAGAAATACGAATGTTTATATCAGAATAAACAAAACACCACGGGCTCGACCCCAATGTCCGTCTTTTTTACGTTCACCCTACCCACCCCCAGCTCTGAGGATACGGTATCCATATGTGACCTAAATGTCTTGAACATAATGACATTGGTAGTTTACAATTCTTTTGAACTCTGAAAATTGCTTCGGATCCATATTTTTATTTTCTTATGTTTCAAAATAAGTTTTCAATTATTTTTATCCATTAACCAATTTTAACCCCCCCCTCCCCCCCATAAAGTGATGCTAGTGGATTTTTTTCTTTCACGAGGGTTGAATTTAGACTTAAACGATATCGAGATTTCACACTCAACTCAGCGACGCCGAAAATGTTGACTCGTCACCAATGTGTATCATGTACGATAATTCTTCCATGTCGTACCCGTCACTAAGGGTTCTGGGATTTATACAGGTTGATTGTGAACTTTCACGTCAATGGGAATGTCACAACTAATTTCGGCGACCCTAGAAACTATGAAAGAAAAGAGCGTAATAAGTTTGCCGAATGTAAGTCCGTATGCGTGCACTCGCACTTGTGCCCATTGTGGGTGCAAAGCACCAGTCATCGTTTTTTAAACCTCGCTAGCACACAAATGAAACTCCGGAGAAAAAAACACATTAGAACCTTTCTTGTAGGTAATTTCATAAAATATACAATTAATAGAATTGTTTTTACGATAAAACGCATCGTTGAAGAGATAAACCGTTTTTCGTAACTTTTGAACTCGAATAATTTTTTTTAGCACAAGTCGGATCGATGAGGACTTTTGATATTTCATTTGGAATGATGACCGTAAGATGTGTACCAAATTTCATCTCTAAGCGAATTTTTGTTTTGTGGAATGTCTATTTTTCCTGGACTAATGTGAGAGGTGGGAATGGAAACAACAGCCTACCAAGGGAAACACAATATATTTCGGCATCCTGTATTACAGGCGTGAGAATCGTAAATAATATGATTAACGTAAATAAACATAAAATATTAAAACATTATTGACCTTCCAAATGATTCAGAAATATATATTGCACATTCGCAAAGTTTATTCTTTCCATTCCCTTAAAACAAAGTGCGATATTCCATCGTATCTCAATTCCACTTTCTTACTTCTATTCAAAAAAAAATTAAATACACGGCCCATTTCATATTTGTTTTGAGTATTTGATATCTGATCGCTGAATTCTCCTGATATTCCCCATCACGTTAAGTAAAACGATGTCGAGGAAATAAGTATTTACGTAAGTATTATTGTATTAATGAAACTCAATATTTTACACATTTTTTTTTTACATTTTGAACAGTATTTTAAGGAGAAAACATTAAGTTTGCCTAAAAATAAAGACATTGGTAACCCCTGAATCACTATTTCACCGTATTTCCCATTGACTGAAATCTTATAGAACCCTACAAAAGACTTAGACTTTTGTATGCCTGTACGTCTCTTTAATCATTTGAGGATTGGAGATGACGCTTCTCCTACACCAAACCTCCCTTAACCTTTCCATTCATAAAATTCCGGAGTTTCTCCATCGCTTGTCAATGCAGTAGCTCGGGTGACGCCTAGAGTCAGGGTAATGTCATTTGTGCTGTTGCAATGTTGTGGCGAAGACATTGACAGTCACACTGGCTTTCTTCTGTTGCAATCGACGTGCAGTGGGAGGCATGGCCACCACAAGGAGCAAGGGACTTTTAGCGAAGAATCGAAGTACAATATCATTGTAATAAATTGAAGTATCCATGTACTTCTAGCATTGAACCGTCTTTAACTTAACTTTAACTTTTGAACTCAAATAAAATTAAGTTAAAGTTTAATTTTAGTTAAGTTAAAGTTCAAAAAATGTCATTTTCATTGGCTTGGCTGAACACTATCTTCGAGGTTACACCAAAATATTGACCCAATATTTCTGTTTACGTAGTGACAGTTAGATTGGTGTGAATTTAAATAAAATATGTGGTTGCCATGCAGTAAGTGTCCATGGAGAAAGGTTAGTATTTGAAGGACAATTGATTTGATGAGTGAAGCAAACGTAAGTTCCTTAGAAAAGTTTATGAGTTGATAGCATTCGAGGTAGTATCAAGTTAATGACTTGGCGCACTCATGGTAGAGCTGAGCATAATATTGTATTGTAACTATACATATGATCATAAGTATTGAAATATTTTACAAGATTGTACATCTTCCAAGGATGCTATTTCATATTTATTTTGCCATAAAGATGAATGAACATATTTCCTTAAATAACAGGTGTTAGAACTGTTACACCCCTATCGATTCATTTATCGTACTCGTATATCAAAAAATAAATTAAAATGTTGACTCTTGGATACAGCCTTGTTTAAAATTATGTGTGGTGCACCTCTCGTGTTATATTTTTTAATTCATTATTTTTATCCGTATAGTAAACCCCTTCATTCGAATATAAATACTCTGTGATGGAACTGAAATGAGTGTCCATTCACATTCAAGCAACTGCATGGCTTCATTCATCGAGAACTTCCCCGCAGGTCTCACGTGCTTGCATACGCCCTAGGTCAGAAGTCACAGGGAGCGGTACACCACACACGAGAAAGCCAGCGACAGTAAGTAAAAGGCAGCAATGTAGTCTCAGGGCGGCAGCGCCGTCGCGGTCTGAATACTCAAGACGCGTGTAGTGGAAGGTCAGGGATAGAGGTGAACTTCAAGAGGCGATGCAACGGATGGACAAACGTGGAATGAAAACAGAGACATTATTATGTACTCATCAGCAAAACTTACGGAAACGGTTTTTTTTTTTTTGCTCTCGACGTACAACACGCGTGTTCGTCAATCGCGCAATAAACGCAATATTTTGTGAAGTAAACCCGAACACAGTGTCGGACACCCTCCGGTGCCTAATGTGTTAGCGTGCTCGCTCTTCACCAAGTCATTCCGGGTTCAATTCCCGGCGGGACAGGAATTTGTCGAGCACCTAATTTCTACTAACCCAATTCACCTGCAAATATGAATATGACTATCTAAATGTGTTTCAACAATGAACTGCTTTCCAAAAATTACAACATGTTCATTTATAAACTTACCGATATCCGCGTTTCTTGGCATTCTTAGCATTCCTGTTCACCATCAAGTCACTTCCGGTTCAATTCCCCGCGAGGCGAGAAAAATTTTGTAGCTTTTCACTTTAATATCCCAGTTCATATAGCTGTGACTACTGGAAAGCAAACCCTCCTTCCTCTATGCACCTCCTCCTAGTATCAATAACTCTAACTATTACTAACCACTCATACTAACCCTTCCACGTGGGCCAAGTTATTGGCAAATCCAACTAACTGGACCACCTACTAACAATTGTCCCATCACTCATCTCCTTCCTCCTATATCTCCATGTAGAAAAACTTCAATAGCTACATTTCCCTTTTACAAATACTACAATAAAAATTATTTTAAAAATATCCAAGTTTAACAAAACGCGCAACCTTCGGCATATAAGCCGACGTTGTGGCTAGAACCGGAGCGGAGTACTTGTTTTCTTCGAGTACGCTGATACTAATATAATAAAATAATTAACTCCACTTTGATTTAATATGTTCGAATAAATTAACTTTACTTCGATTTTATATGTTTGAATAAATATAATTTAAAAAAATCGTATAAAATTATATATTTTATGAAATATAAATATTTAATTTGAAAAATGTAATATAGCAAATGTCAAGAACTTGCACATTACATGTAAAATTTGTTAGTGATTTATGGAGTTCAAGTTTAGCATGAATTGCGGGAACCGCACAAAAGTTCATAGATTTGGAGGAGGATGACTAGAACAATGAGCCGTGTGAAACCACTCATTCATTTCAACGCCACTTGACATTTGCTAAAAAGTACCGAAAAAGGGCGTTCACTTTAGCTTTTGACTGAGGCAATCACACGTTTCAGTCTGGGTGTAAATGTCAACTTTCAACTTTCCACAGTGCGGCGCAAGCATACATAATTGGCAAAGCACTTTCCCAAAAATTTCCACACTCATATTTATTAAACTAACAAATAAAATTATATCTATAATACAAATCTTACGACACTTGACCCGAAATATACAGTGTCTCTCTTTCGTAAATATTTCTATGAAATTAGGAAATAAAGAGATCTTCCTATGAAACCCCCTATAATTCAAGTGAACGTAACGTACAAGAGGATATGAGTTAGGGTTACTATAGGGTCCGGGAGCTATTGCTTCACTATAGGTATTTAATATGTTGTTGAAAAGATGTTCTAATAGTTTTAGAATATAAAAGTATGAAAATAAAATTGATATTAGCGACACTTATATTTACGAAGACTCAAAATATTAAGTGGAATCCAATTTGGGTATATTTTTTCAAAATATATAGTGTTTGGTTATACGTTGAACTTAATACATAACTTGTTTCAAAACTTCATCCATACTTTTTACCCATTCAAAGTATTTTAAGATCAGGGCAATATGGTTGAAGAAAATTCATTAAAAAAAAACAAAAAAGTAAAAATCTTTCTGGACTGAAATATTAGTGAGAAAATGAAGTGAAGACAAGTTTGAATGCAATCTTCACCTATTTTCTTTAATGGTTCAACAATATTTCCGTGCAATGCTGTCTCTTAATTTTTTGAGGGACAAATAATGAGGATGGCGTTATTAGTATTGATAAGAGAGTGAGTCTGTTTGCGCAAGAAAGTGAAATGAATTTAATATCTGCGGAGGATATAGATGTACGTATTAATTTATTTATTTATTATTTACTTCATATCCCTGCCTCAAACAACCATTACAGGGTTTTTATACCCTACGTACATTTCTTAGTCCTTCGTACATATATAGTTCATCTGATATCTATCGATCACCAACAAATTACCTCCAAAATTTCTTAGAACCTCACGCATACACATAATTTTATCGCAGAAATTCGCAAATACAATGTACTCCGTTTCTATTAATTCTTGTAAATTTATTATGTCTATCAATTCTATTTTCATGTTGTCGTCCAAAAACTCTCGTCTCTCATTACCAGACATGTGTGTATAATTTGCATGTACATTATGTCGGTCGGTGAAAGTCTAGCAGCATCTACTTTACCTCCTGGCCGAACAGGTTCCTGCGATATTTACCGCCACAGCTCGGGAACGGATCGGCAAGTAGATCGGTCCGAGGCGAAATGCGATAGTTGCGTCTATTATTGGTTGCGTCTCGCCGAGCGTCTTTACCGATCGGCCTCGAGTGGACGTACCCCAAGAAGCGTATCATTGCTATGCACATCATGCAAAAAAATCTGTGCAACCCAGCTTCTCTCGGACGAATTTTCATTAATTCGGAGACAGTTTTGTCTATGTGTCCACACCATTCGTCGGTATATTTTTCTATTTCTAATCTCGAAGAGATAATTCAAGGTTTTGTCGTTTAGTATTTCGGAACGTGAATAGAATATTACGAAACACGTATCATTAATTTTGTTTCAGGTTTTGACATCCTCAGTCTCGCATAGAAAGCTATCAAGTATATTTTCCTGAAATCCATAAAAGTATTTCTGTTCAGAAAAAAAAATACATACACTTCTCCGTTTACAGTAGTGTCATAAAAGCAGGTAAAAATCAAAATGGCAAGGAAAAAAAATTAAAAATATTATCTAATTTAAAAAATTTGCATTATGTGTACTCTCATGTATCTTTAGATTATTATTATTGATTGTAATATCGTATTTTCTACTTATTGAATTTCTATTTGTCATATATTTAAACACTGTAATTTAAATTTAATCTTTGTATTGTACTTAACATTGTGTGGTATGTTTAGAATAAAATATATGTATATATTTTGTCACAGTATAAATCAATTTAGGTAAAATGTCGGAAAAATAGAATGTATGACCTGAGCCATGTTCACAAATAAGATGCAAACCATTCAATTGAAAAATGATCAGCTCAAGAATCAGGCATAAGAATGTAAACCTTTAAATGGAAAGCTATCTTTGTATCATTACTTTATTTGATGAAGTGTATTTATCATACAACATTCACGACATTATCTCTATTCGTTTTAATACATAGTTATTACAATACATGATATTTATAAATATTAACTCATATAATTGTCGTTCTCTCATGTAGTCTTTACTCTCCTCCATTTCTCTGCCTTGTTAATCTTTCTACCTAATTTATTTATTTATTAATTTACTGCTTACGTATACACTGGTGTTTTTTTATCCTTAAAAATATTCTGCTTCATTCAGTTTCATCCTCCTTATTTATTTTTGTATTGTATTTAATTTTCTTTACTATCCATATCTGCCTCAATTTGATCGTTCCACTTATATCTGTATCATCTTCCCTTTTTTATTTTATTTTTGCGTTCCATTTTCAGCTGCATCCCGTGTAGCGCTACCTTAACGACACCTCTCCTGTGGCTCAGTTGTTAGCGTTCTTGTTCAACACCAAGTCATCCCGGGTTCAATTCCCGGTGGGGCCAGAAAAAGATATTGTAGCTTGTCACATGAATGTCTCAGTTCATATAGCTGTGACTACTGAGAAGCCAACCTTCCTTCCTCTATCTAAGCTCCTCCTAGTATCAATAACTCTTAACTACAACTAACAACTCCTATTAACCCCTCCACGTGGGCCAAGCTGTTGGTTAACCCAGCTAACCAGCCCACCTACTAACAATAGCCTACCGCCCAATTCCTACCTCTTATTCCTCCATGTAGATAAGCGTCAATAGCAGGATACATTTCCCATTTAAAAATACTACAATTGTACTTGAACGATACGTAAGATCCCACTCAACAACGATCTCTTGGACGACGTCGCATCCAGTCGTTGAATAACGAAGGGGGTCATTTCATCTCCGCCGATTCGACTGCGACTCCCCAGCGTGACCCTCACGCCTCCTGTCACACGTCGTGATAGAACACACGAGGGGAGAGTGGTCGGCGTGGCTCTGATTGGGAGGTGTGTGAGTGAGTGAGTGAGTGAGTGGTACAGTGGGGGACATTTCCATCCTCATGTCTTACCGGATGAAAGATGGGGACTGGGGTAAAAGCACCAAGATCCCGAAGGAGGATGGACGGCAGTGGCCGAGGGGTAATTCGGGGGGTTTATGCGTCGAGGGAGCGATTTCAAGATGGATTGTTTGTTTGATAAAGTATTTGATTTGTTCACGCTCCTTTAAAATATCGGGAGATTGTTCTATAAGACTCTTGGATTACCAGCGGGATAAATATTACGTTGACAAAATAGCTGTCATGTACATAATATCTACGATACATTTTGGAATAATAAGTGGTTAACGGAACGTATTTTATTAAAATTTTTGTTATAAAAATCCCTCACCACCCTTGCACCTTTGATCCGAGTTGATGGGATGGTCCCTTGCTTGCTTCCGGAGAATAACTTAGTTTATTATAACCCACATGGTCAAACGCATTTTGCAACTCCTTCTTTGACTACACATTTATTTATTTATTTACTGCGACATTTATTATTTATATACACGTGACGGATCATCTCCATCAGAGTATTATGCAGTACAAAAAAATTACAACTTATTTTTCTATCTCTCAACCTATTGACAATTCAAAATTAACCGAACTGATTTTTTGAAGCTAACTTCAGTGGTAGAAAAATATTTATTTTGTCGTATTCGCCGTGTGCAGATGAAGTAAGCTGTAAAACCTGATATACAAACAATAAATTGTTTCAATTCTAAAATTACCTCACATATCATAAATATAATCTGTACACTCCTAGACACACAGACGCTATACACAAAATACGGACAGATCAAGAGAGTTTCACACTTCAAATATCTCGGAGAAATTTTGGAACCCACTGGACTAGAAAAAAAAGGGCCCAGGAAACACGAAAACAAAACCTGGAAAGAGCCTATGGACGAACACACCAACTGTACAACAAACAAAGCATATCCGAACAGGCAAAAATCAGGCACTACAACACAGTTGTCAAACCTGAAGCGCTATACGCAGCAGAAACCCTGACACGTCACAACAAGACACTACTAGAAAACATAAAACAAAAGAACGTAAAATAATCAGAAAAATCCTTGGACCGAGAGAAACAGATGATGGATACAGACTACAAACCAAACAAAACGACAGAGAAACGCTCAAATATTTCAGCAGACATCAGAAAAAGAAGACTTAAATATTACGGACACATACACAGACTTCCGGAACGTAGGCTCACATACCAGATCCTCAAAGCAACAGAAAACCTCAAAGGCATGTCACGGACCGAAGAAATGAAACGAGATCTTGCGAAAGCCAATCTCACTACTAGGGACCACAATACCCAGAGAAGGGGAGTTTTTGAGTGGGAAATCCAGCCAGCCACCTCAGCCAAAAAGACCGGCACGACTTGAACGGAGGAGAGAAAGAAAGTCATGAGTGAGATAATGAAGGTCTCATGGTAAGTCCGAAAGATAAAACTGTAGAAGCTTCGCGTGATTCAAATAGGGTCTACAAAGTGGCAAATAAATAAATGTTTTTTTTTAGTACGCAAGAAAGATACCTTTACAGTAACCCCCCTTACAATTTTCAGTCCTTTTTTATGTTTTTTTGTTATGTTTGTCACGATATTAGGTAGAGCTGCTATTACCAGACGGCACAAAATCTCGATTCAGTGGCAGATATAGAAACGCAAAGTTGTTTTTATTCCGTCGTTTCTCCATTGAAGATCCCCGTAGGATGCGCGGATGTATTGTCGTCATTCCTTTGTAAGATCCTTTGGTGTCGTGCAACATGGGAAAGTGACTGTGCGAATGAAATCGTTCAAAGCTACAAATACCACAGTATAATATAATGTAGACAGATTACTACCTTAGACGATATTCATATAATTTTTGCAATAAATATTTTTTTTTTAATTTATTTATTTATTTTATGTCTTTGGCGAGGTTCAGGTCATGAGGTGTGCTCTTCCGTTGGACTTGGGTAAGGGAATTGGGAAGGAGAGATGTTGAGTTGCCGGGGAACTTATGGTACCGAACCGACATTTGTCATTTACTGACATATGGTTATCACTCAAGTACGTATTAAAATATCCCAACAGTTGTAAAGCGTATGTTGCATATACTACTTATTGGAGGGTCTTAACATCTCTATCGCATGTAGATGAACTTAATCTTTTGTTGCGTTTCAAGAGGAGACCTGCTCAGCACGTCCGAAAACCACGCCTCTAAAATTGCGTCCAGAATTCTTTCACCGCGAGTAGATACGTAGTAGTTAACATTGACATGTTATTCACATGACGAAGCTATCCCGAGGCAGTTCATTGTTCCAAAAAACCTCACCCACGGTCGACATTCCTCTCTCAATAACACGGTATTAAATTGAAAAGCTTTGAGTAAATTACAATTGGAATCATAAATGAACTCAATAGCACCTATTATATCAAATTTCGTTCTTACCTTGTCAGAAGCAAAATTCATTTCGAGGTTTAATTTAAGAAGCGAGCATGCCATCAAAACACGACGGATAAATAACACCCTTTCAAAATCGAATCCATCTCACCCTTGACTTTATCGCGGAGGAAAAGTGAAAATCAGCCCGAGGGTAGGACGCAAACTCCTTCTTCCATCCACAGCTTTTGAGAAAGGCCCTCGGAGAGAGAGAAAAAAAAATCCCTATTAAACAGCAGCTAAGAGGAAGTTGCGTGTACTCACCCATTCCTTCCAAGAATTCCATCCCGAATAAGAGAAGGATCTAGCCCATGATAGCTAATTTGGAAGGAATTCGGAAGTGATGGGAAGGGGACGCGAAATGGCAGAGCGTATTGGGAACTAAGCAAGGCGAAAGGGAATCAATCCTTCCGATGCAGAACACAAGCCCTACCACACCCTCACCATTCATAGCTAAAGCTAAAAAGCTAAAAAGAAATAGCTTCGCGAATAAGAGGACAATTGCCTTTACAAATTCTTCCGACGCACACGCAGTTCTCTGAAATAGACAGGTGACGTCAGATCTGAACGTATTTGCATAAGATCATTTTCTATTATTATCGTGCAGGGAGATACAACTTCCATTATCACTGCCACTTGCTGAGTGACTTGTTAAATGAAATTTCTTTTTCATTTGGCAATTCTCCCATGAATCTATTTATGCATGTACATAGTAAGAGATCTTTATCGAACTGCCATTGTTTGCGATAAAGAAATTCAAGGTGACACATGAACACTTTATATTACTTGTACCTGTTACTGTTGTTAGTATAATGTGTATGTAGAACTATAATCTAATTTCAATGTTGTATATCATAGTTTGACTTATGATTTTACAAAAGTTCTATTATTATCTTTAACAAGTGATTTTCCTTTTATTACAATTTTGCCTGATTGTACTTCTATTTAATTTTTTAAACGATTCTTTGGCATCTTCCTGACAAACTAAGTAATTTTTGACCGTAGCGAAAACGCAAAAAATCGGAAAGAATTTGGAAAGATTACGGAATAAAAATATCTTGAGGCGGTATGAGCACTAAAACATCATTTTCTACCCAGTCAACTTTTCCACTTGAATTTACCCAACGAAAATAAATTTCCTTTGCATCCCGTAAACTTTTCTACGATTTTTCATGCTTCCTCGCAGAACTAACATTTTACATCTGGAGAGTACAAATAGAAACGTCTGTGCACTGTGGTGATTGCATTTGCAGAAGGAGTTCTGTGACCCAAGACAAAGCAGTTAGTGTTTAATTCTGTTTCTTCTTTGCAGCGTACTTCCTATCAAGAACACACTCGAAGAGAACATATTTTATCGAACTCTAAGAGAACAGTTAAAGGTAGCTACTGCACCACTGATTCTACAATGTAAAAGGATTCATTGATTCTTATAAAATGTAAAATGGGTTTCTATTTCTCATCAAATGTTTAATTTTTAAATTATGCTTTTAAATATTAAATGCGTCAATTGATTTTGTATTTTATTGCACCATTCCTCTAGTACTTTCAAATTAAATGATAAAATTTCAAAACTATTTTACTCCGTGTTATTATTGTTCCTTATTATTCATACAAATTTAGTTTTATCTGAACTCACCCCTCGCACAATTACGTACATTAAGTTCTGTAACACTATCCTGACTCGGGTTTTTCTCCAGTTCTCCTTCGGGTAGAGGCGGACTTTATATACAGCCTTTTTAGGCTCTTCAATAGAAGCGGTGTTCTTGAATTTAGATTTATTTTAATAGTTCCGATTTAAAAACAATATTTTACGAATTGTCTATTGCTTGTTAATATTACGTGCTTGTGAAATAACTTTTTTGTTTTATTAAAATACAAATTTGTTAGAATTCTGATGATGATATAACACGGAGCTATTTTCATTCTTCAAAGGAACCTGCTAAAATTTCTAATCCGCCTCTGCCTTTTGGGCTCTTGATCGGAATGAGTGGGATGGGTCCTTCCTTCCGGAGAGTAAATTAGTTCTTTGTTATATTATTATTATTATTATTATTATTATTTCTTAGGAGGAATAACGGAGTGGTGTGAATTAATGTTCCTCGATTCTTTGATTCCAAATCAAAATGTACGTAACGGAATTCTTTGCCTTTTAATCGTTTTTTATGAGTGTAACGAAAACTTATGAAAATCATGTATTGCAAGCTCTAATACGTTCACGAGTCTTAATAATAAGGAAACAATAACTCACTCTTTGTTCCAGGATTCTTGTCGTTTATCAGTCGTAATCTTTTGTCTGCAATACTCGACATCTGAAAAGAACGAAGCAAACATTTCATGAAGAAGATCATAAACGGTTTGTGAATTCATCGATTCTTTTTGACGTATTGCAGAAAATAACAGTATCATCTGAAAATAAAATATTATGTTTGCAATAAAAACAAGTCATAAAAAATATCTCTAGGGGCAAAATAACACCGATGGAGTAAAACAAAGTGTAGGTGAAATCAAACAAAACGTCTCACATTTCTCTGTCACAAAAATCTTCTTTTGTATTTCGTTCAACTAGTTTTTCCTGCGCCAATAGGAGAGGACAATAAGCACAAAAATTACACTATTTCGTGAACGTATTATTCAGAAGTCATACTTAAAATCTCATCTCGAATTTAGAAGAAACGTCCCATGCGTCTTTGAATCCACCCTTGTGTGACTTCTAGGGACCAAAATTAATGGTTTTGCCTGACCTTTTGATCATACCTACTCCATGGATAAACCACACGATTTGAAATACACTTCAAAGCAGTCACAGGAGGGGAAATACGTTTCCCTTTCAAAGGTGTTATTGAAAATCTTTCAGGTAATAAATTTTTAACGCTTTAAGGGTCCTTGATTAATTAATGAAGGATACTTACATGTCTTAATTTATTTTCAACAAACTTTATTTGAATAATGTTGGCTGGAAAGAGCGTTCCAAATAAATGAAATTCATAGAGCTACTATCTTGCTCCAAACTTCGTTTTTGAAAAAAAACATGAAACATGAATCATTCTTTATTGTAAATCTTCTTTCGACCCAGGGAGATTGATCAACATTGTCACAGCCATTTGAAAATAAATGAGGATTATTTCCTGCTTCAACGCCATAAAATATATTCTCTCACTCTTACTTAATATTTCACTTCTCCAGATGTGAATGACTTTGGTATTTCGCAATTCCTCTACATTTGTATTAGAATCGAAATATTGTGACTACAGTCACATGTTGCGTCATGAGATTAACGCACGGACTTCACCTCAATTGATTGCAGTTGCTCAAATGCTCGCTGTTTTGTAACTTTTCAAAAGAATCACCGTAGTTCACGCAAAGAGACGTGGGGATTACGACTATCGAACGTCCTCATATCGACCTCAACGGTCAGAACAAGGTCATTATCATAAGACAAAAATGAAGCGGAATGCGTTAGGAGGGATTTTGGATTCCATTGTTATTAGTTTGACGAAATAATTACACTCTCGTTAAAATGACATAAACATAATAAAAAATATCTCAAGACATGTTATAGTTCAACCAAGCGCAGTATTTCTTCCGCAAAATAACTTACAAAGAAAAAAAGAGGAAATTAAATAAATAATTTACTTGCAGCGGATCGACAATATTTACGTAAATGCGATCTTAAATAAGTTTTCTTCCTTTTTTAAGAATCATATTAACAATTAGTAACACGGATGTCTTCAAACTCTGTTTATTTTCAGTTTCGCACCTATTGTAATTTCTTTACTTGAAAAAAATTCATAAATGCGAAGAATACTGTTTTCCTGCAAAGATGCGTCAATTTATAAATTACAATAGTTTGAAACGTTTCGTACATTTTCGATTTCACTTCTCGTTCAACACAGACGTCCATCTGTGCTATTAGCTCAGTACTGTCCATCTGGTGGCTCAGGTGGTAGCGTTCTTGTTCTTCACCAAGTCATCCCGGGTTCGATTCTCGGTGGGATCAGAAAAAAATGTAGCTTTTCACACGAATGTACCAGTTCATATAGCTGTGACTACTGAAACGCGAACCCTCCCTCCGCTATCCACCTCCTGCTAGTACGAATAACTCTATTACTAATGACTCCTACTAACTCCACCACGTGGGCCAATTTGTTGGTAAACCCAGCTAAGCGACCCACCTAGTAACGATAGCCTACTATCTGACTCTTAACTCCTATCGCTCCACGTAGATAAGCTTCAATAGCACACTACATTTCCCTGGTTGCTTATTGATTTTTTATACTAAGGGAAGTAAACAAATTAACTAGTTAGAAATCAAGTAGTTAACATATTAAATAGTATACATTAAAGGCACTGATAAATATTTAAGTATAACCAAAAACGTTACAATATTTTGATTAGACTAAAAGGACTTTTATGAATGTTCTAAGAAATGTTATAATATATACAAGATTTAAAATAAGTTCACATTTTCAACACATCTATGTACAGTGGAAATACGGTACACTCTCTCATTATAACGATTCTCCCTGTGACGAATATTTGTGTATACGACGAAAAGGATGAAGGTTGTTTGGTTTGGTAATGGTTATGTACAACTAATTCATCTAAACTGAAATTGCTCTCTCTTTACAACGATGAAATTTCAGTCGTCACTGCTCTGTGAGGGGAAAAGGAATCAAACTATGATGGAGGATCTATTCCATTAATGTAAATAGAGGAGAAAAATAGAAATGTGTAATAGGGAATAATGTGTAGACGCACCACAAACTAATACCAGTTCAATTTCTTCTTCTTATCTGGCACTACAGCCCTTTGTGGGCTTTGTCCCCGGCACTAGAAGGAGATGTGGTCAGCATCTCGCTCCGACCCGTTCGATCCTAGGATAGATCCTGGTACTAATTTTATAGCAGGCTGAGTAGGCCTGGGAGCAAGTCTCGATGTTGAGGCGTGATGAAAATCCCCACATCACCGGGCATCGATACCCGGTCATCTCAGTGCTCTATCCACTGAGCCACGCTGACTCCGACCAGTTCAATTTAATGCAAGTAAANCACACACACACATATATATATATATATATATATATATATATATATATATATATATATATATATATATATATATATATATATATTGTTTTGTTTAGTCTTCGAAGCGATAGAAAAGTTACGAGATGTAGCCAATGGAGAAAGAGCGCGGCTTTGTTACGTGTTTGCAGCAAGAGGTGACGAAGAGTAGCCACATCCATTCCAGAGGGCAACTGTGGCACTCAACTGTCCAGAAGAAAGGCTATCGTCATGCAATTTCCTTGCGCTCAAAGGTTATTGATCAAGCTCTCCGGCCTGCACAGTTGGGAGCATCCGTATGTAAACTAATGAAGATTCCGCAGACACGAATAAAACACACAGGTATCCGCAACGGAAGGAAGACTTAGCAACTTGTGATGTTGGCATTGGTTCCTCGACTTTCACGTGGTCTTTAGGTTCTTCCCTCATTACTTTTCTTACATCGCTAATATTGTCCATCTACGGTAATCGTCTTTGTGAATCGATCTCGACAGGGGACCCACGATTCGTATCCCCGAGTGGGTTTAAAAGAATATGTTGGACATCATCATGATGTGCCTAGTAACAAATTAGTACAGCTTTTAACATTTTAATAATCACTTTTATTGCAAATATCAATTTTATTGCAAATACCAAATTTATTGAGATTTGTGCTATTAGCCCGATCATCCAGATATATCCGTAATTACGAAAGAATGTCAATTACTAAATTCATAGAGAATTTTTTCATACCCAAACGTGGGTGTTCTCTCAATAGTACATTTAAATTCGCACGTACAAAATCTACGCTCTCTTCCATAATAAAGCCGTTTGTTGGATTTGTTCCACTCCTGTAGCTCGCGAGTTACAAAGCTATTTCCTCTTCTGCTCCAATAACAAAGAAGTATTTGCTAGTTCACATTCATCTATATTTAATGGAATCCATATCTAGGTCACTTGATACGGAACACGTGAAGGAAAAATACGTGTTCTGGATTTCACGAGGTGTTGTAAATCACTCTGGTAAGTTCTATTCGTCTATTTTATACAAAATATTATTCCGTTATCATGATTGTACACCTAAACCTCAAAAAAATATTTAAATATTATCATCTTCTGATACATTGATACGCAAATGTCTCCTTTTTTCATTTCTTTACTGAGTAAATAGACGGAGTAAAATTATACGTTAAAGCATTAAAATATGTGTTTGTGGTTTCCTGTTATTTTCTCCTTCTCTTTTCCTGTCCGAAATAACAACATTTAAAAATTACTTCAAGGAAATAAGCTGATTTAATCATTTATTTAAAAAGGCTGTAATTAACTACTTGAGTCCTGACAAATGAAATCGTCTGATAATAACAACAAAATCGTAGGGAATTGTGGGCGAGTGACGTAATTGTATAATATCGTGTGTGGTATCCATAACGTATATTCATAACAGTTTTGATGTTCTATTTACATTGCGTAATGCTACATGTGAAACCGAATAAAACTTGCCTACAATTAGACGATATGGGGGAAAGTAATGTATACCATGTTACTCAGGTAAATAAAATATTCGTGCTACATAGAAGTAAAAATTTATATTTTCATACAAAATAATAGTTAGATTCAGTTTTTAAAGGTTTGCCTCGTACTTCCAAAGAGTAACGTTTTTGTGAACATCACATTTCATCCCTTCCTTCCTGACCAATCGTCAGAGATAAGGTATCACTACAAATGTAATTGTTAGAACGGAGACAGGATCAAGATCATCGATTTTGATAGTAGTAAGTTCATAAATTATCTCTCATTATATGCTACAAACTGTAAAAAATTATTGACGACGTCCGTTTATAATTAACTTCATAACATTCATTTACCTTAAAAAATGGAATACTACATTTCCGTTGTACATTCCATTTGCACTATTATTATTATTATTATTATTATTATTACTATTATCATCATCATTTTCTCGTAACTTCCGTCGTTTTTTCTTTCAGCAGTGGATTATAAAATCAAGTTCTGTTGGGAAGAAGAATCGATTGCAGAGAATATCCAAGAACTCTCTGGTAATGTGAGCAGAGGACAAGAGGATGCCGAGTCAGTTTATTGCATTGAATTGATTTCGAGTTTTTTAATGGTATCAATTAGAGATTGGGACACTAGTCCTAGGGTAGATAGAATGATGCGTAATTTGATTACTTTTTACTTGAAAAGTTACTTGAACTACAGAGCCTTTTTACTTGAGAAGTTACTTCTAGATATTTCGATATTTGGTTGTTTTATTATTATTATTATTTAATGTTTTAACACCCCGATTTTGATGTGCTGATTCAATTTGTCTGAGCCCTCTACCTGCATCCTTACGTGACTCCTACAAGCTATCAAAGTCAACTCTTGAATGAGTTACTTAATGCATAGTAAGAAGTTTCTGATTTTTAATAGTTCTTTATCGGAAGGGGTGTTTCCCAACATATTTAAGAGAGCTAAAGTGAAACCTTTACACAAGAAAGGAAACAAACTTAATATTGGAAATTACCGACCAATATCTCTACTACCCACTTTCTCAAAAATCCTAGAAAAATT
>NNCF01126330.1:1153023-1220764 GCA_002313205.1 Laupala kohalensis | reverse complement strand
TATATATATATACTGAAACTACATCGTTTTCGTGGCGGGGGGGGCGACCTGCATGTGACATATGGAATCGATGTACAATCGAATCCATGCAATGTGATTTACATTAGAAGTTAACTATGACACCAGTTAAATATTTTAACTGAAAAGCATTATGTAAAATAATTATGTGCCTTGAAGTGGCAAGTTTTTTATTTAAAAAGTTATAAGTATGTGGACTTACATGTAACTGATTTGGTACGGTGATTTTATACCAATAAATGGTCTAAGGCTTTCAATTTTATAAACCACCATTTGCAGTATTTGATCTACAAATTGTCCGGTAAATACTTCACAAAACGTGGTGTTTTAGGAAGAAATCATCAAAAATTAGGTACCACAAAAAATTAAATACTTTACCTTAAGATCAACCCATTACTACAACGCTGGATTCTCGCCTTACACAAAAGCAAATTATAGGATATCTAATATTTACTATTATGTTATTACTTCTTGATGACCACAAGTTATTACACGGCAGCTCGTCACATGAACTTAACGCTTTCCCGGTCCCTAAACTCCCGTTGCAAAATCATCTGCTCTACTGTTAGAATTATAAGTTAGATTATTTGATTCTTGTACTGTAGTTAATATTTTATGTCTCCTTTTTCGTACAATGCAATTTAAAAGAATCAGTTCATATACATATGAAAGAACATAGCAAGGAAATCTATAAGCCCAACACTCTCAAAGATATGTTGCACATGGCGTTGAAATATTTAACAAAATAATTTTATTACGTTTCCATTTCCAGGATTTCTTTCCCCTGTTCTTAATTTCATAGTCCTCACCGATCCGTGACTTTAAGTCCTCACACAATGACCCTAATACGCAACAGTTTTGTTTTTATCCCTACGACACAATTTGGAAGTCACAATTCTCATGCCTCGTTTAGGAACCTTGTTCTTTCTTCTTCAACCGTAACAGAAATACTTTTTCTCTCATATGTATAGAGTGTGACGGGACCCCTCTGTTCCAGAGGCAGATTCTAAATTATGGTATGACGGACTTTGACGTAAGCGGCCAGTACAAGGTCTTTTTGTACTTTTTGTTAGAATTTTGGAGACATTTGTTATCAACTGTTTCGTATACTTGTTTCACCTAGTAATTGTGTCACCAAAATGTTCAAGATGTTCTTCTCTAACAAGAGTTCTTGTGCACTACCAAAAATAGTGTTAAAATGATGGTCAGATAGAAATTGGAAATATTTTAGTTTCCGTAAATTTAAATTAAATAAAACATACGTAAAAAACAAAACAATTTTTATTCATTAAACGTGGGATTAAGAATTCTATCAACGTTTTTGAGGGCATTATATGTCCCCCAAACATATAAGAAAACGTTAGTATTTTAAATAACGACTAAAAGCAAGTACGTTAAAAAGTAGGACCTTCGAGTGTCGAGAATAGCTCAGAATGCAAGACATATTTCCTGTTCATAGCTATCATTTTATTTCTTTAGTCATATAACCAAATACGATATTATTTTCTGGACATTGAGAAAAATATAATAGGTCATAAAATTATGAGAACGTTTGCTACAAAACACATGAATACTTTCAGAATTATTTAAAAACATTGTTACGTGATTTACACTGAAAATAAATCACCAATAAACATCAAGTCAAGAAAAGTATAAATTCATCTTTTATCTGAGTCAATGTTGCAATGAAATGGAGTGCACAACGCAATGTACGAATTGTACACATGGGTTATTCTACAGAAAGTGGGAAATATGTCCAAAACGCTCTATCCAATTAGGTTTTCAATTTTTTTAATTTTTTACGAGCACAGCATATTGATTGAAATGAATTAGATCATTTAACATAATCAGTTTCAATGTGCATGACACAGATAATAATTTATTTACAACTGTTTCCTCACTCCTTTGTCATTTCATATTCCATTCCTTTGTCATTTTTTGAAATTCACGCCTGTCAAGGTAAAGATGGTCAGGAACGGTTGATATGGTGGCAACTCTATGGGTTCTCGCCGAAACCAGTGTAACCTCCTTCATTACCCGCTAACCTCAGTTGCTCTGTGTACATATTGGATCTGTTGAAAACGTGAACTGCTTGTTCATGGACCAAAGAGGAGTGAATCACAAATTTCCAATTTCTATAGAATCATATGCTTCATAATACTCACAAAAGCTGCAGAAACCAGAAACGGTTCAACGTCGACCTACTTTTGATGTCCAGGTTGTTATAAATTAAACTGTGCCTATTTATCAGGAAACTAAGTTAAGGGATTATGTTCGCTTTCACTAAAGTCAAGTTGTCATTTATTTACGAAGCCTGAAAATATTCACAAAATAATTCTAATTAATTAATAACTCGCTCTGTTGAATTTTACTGTTGGACGAGGGCAATTATTTTGTGATTTTAAAACTTGATGACGAATTCAGTTCGACTTTCTTTGACAAGTGCCGCGTTGTCTTCAGTCGCGTGATGCGGGTGCCATTTCCGTTAGAACAGTATTTTTCCGCAGATCTTGATGAATTATTCTTGTAAATGCCCCGTAAGGTCTGAAGATCTTAACATCATTACGTACTTTACTATATTTTGGTTGGTTTTTTCTTTTCCCATGTTAAGTCCGTACCTTTGCCAGGATATCAAAAACATATATTTGAAAAAAAATTTGCGAGTACTTTAGCCTAGTCGCTCTGACGGATATAATACTTTAAATTAACGCAATTTTTTAAACTAACTGTACTTGACAAAAGTTACAGTAAAATCGATTTCTTAACATTCATTCGTTTCTTCAGGATACAAAAGCTTACTGCTCAGTAGAATAGTAAATGACCTCATCAAAGAGAATACACTTCCTGATTAAAATTCAATTTCTTTAGATATTTAGCAACACTTTGTACCAGCAAACTCGATAATTTCATGATACCACTGCATAAAAGAAAGTTTGAATTCTCGAAACTCATGAATTACGTCAAGCGTTCTTGGAGGAATTTTCACCTCTCCCCCACCGTAGCCCCTCCATATCACGTTAACGTTTGTGGAAAACGACACCCCCCCTCCTATTATAAACAGTTATTATCCCACCCCCATCGTAACATGAAAAACAGTAATTAAAAGAGAAAATATAATTATTTGCATGCTAAAGAGGATTATAAAGGGTATCTCATATAGAAAATGGCGAGTAAAGGATTATAAGGTTTTTGATATCATGGTTGAAAAATTTGTCTCAACTGGAACAATTTTCAACATTCTTGATTCACCAAATGTAGCGTCGCGATTGCTCAAATACTCCCGATCGCCCTTATGATGAACCTTCACGTTTCGCCAAACCACTCTTCCCCCCAAGACAGTGACGTAATTTATGAATGATGAATGATCCCAAAATAATAAACGAGAATCCATCAACACTAAGAAAATGAAAAAAACAATTCGAATGATTCGAGGAAACACTTAAAACGTTTTTAACGTAATTTGGTTGCAAGATATTACCCACATTATTAATGAAAAAAGTAATGAGAATAGCATTAATTTAGCAATGTGTAGATTCTCCACAAACTTAACACATACTATCTTTCTTTTCACGAACGGAACAGACATCGAAATGAGGAGAAATTACGCTTGAATTTGCCTGTTCGGTAGCTCAAGGCCAGTGCGTTCGGAGATTCCCGGGTTCAATTCCACGTGGACCAGAAAAACACAATTTGTTGCTTATCACTTGTATGTACCAGTTAATATAGCTGTGATGATTGAAAAGTTTACCCTCTGCGGCTTACTACCGCAGTAGTAATACTTGGATAAGGTAATCTAGATTTCATCTAGATGCAGTTCTCCTCCAAAATGTTTTACGATGTGTCTAGTGAGTTAACTCACTCAGAGTTGGACCTCACTAGTACTCGTCATCGTAGTCCTTAGTTGGCTGGAACGAGAAATACGTACATACATTTCTTATAAAGAAAAAATATTTGCTCATTTATGACAAAAGTAATGTAATGATAAGAAAAGTGGTAAGGGAATGACCTTCTTACTAACTCTGGTTTAATATCCATCAGAGCGACTGGGCTCAATTATCCCTAAAAAATGTTTTGAATGGTAGTCCTATCCACTGGAGATGAATTTTTATGCCCTTACGGTGCAAAATTTGGAACTATTTGACTTTAAATTACTAGGTACCTACATGGTGAAACTTTCGCTGGCTTTTGTTTTTATTTTTGGTTATCCTGATTCAAATATTGGTTTCACATAGCGAAAAACGCAATGATGTGAAGATTTTCATATTCTACGCGACATTTCAAAGAATAAGTACTGCGAAAAATACTGTTCCACAGGACACGGAAGCCGTGTCACGTGACTGAAGATAACGTAATTCTTGTCAAACAATGAATCAAACGAAAATCTAAATTTATTATCAAGTTTTAAATTCACGAAATAATTGTCCTCGTCCAATAGCAAAAAATCATTACTGCGAATTATAAATTAATTAGAATTCCTTCGATGAATTTCCAAGCTTCGTGAATAGTATATTAGAGAAGAATACTGGGCACCTTTCCCTTTTACCTTTAATATGCATTCAATTTCATAGAGAGTTTGAAATAAATAAATAAATAAATTTTTATTGTAAAAAAAACAGTACAAACTGCGTATGACCACGTGGAGGGGAAAAAAACTAATTTACTCTCCGGAAGCAAGCAAGGGACCATCCCATCAATTCCGATCAAGGGCCCTAAGGCAGAGGCGGATTCAAAAATTTCAGCAAAAGTTCCTAGATAAGATAAAAAATTAGCTGCGAGTTATAATACTAATAATACATACTGCGAGTTAGCTGCGACTTATAATACATACTTCGTTATTCCTTGATAGCCTGAATGTCACAGCATCGTTGCCTTGACAAATAATCCGATTGTTTTGTTACCACAAATGTATCTAATAAAACCATAACATGTATTTTTATCCTGGAATAATTTATATTAGACAAAAATATATGCCAGTATATGAATAACTGTTCCCTAAATGTGATAGCAGTCTTAATCTCATTACAAATTGAAGTCAGTGTTAAAGAAGAATTTAACCAATGGAAGAGTAGAAATACCGTTTTATCAGTACACTTGTTTTTTTAAATTTAAACCACTTCTAAAAATCGGTGTACGAGTGACTTTTCGGAAACTTGAGAAAAATTTCACATATCTCTAAAAATACTTTTAGAACATTTTTAACTATTTCGTCCTTTACGAAATAAAGCAAACAGTCATGAAAATCATCATGTACCATGGATTAATTACTAATCGCCATTTCTGTGCAACAGAAGAAAGTCCCCGTAACGTTGAAGAAAGCAAGGAAAAGCCAGTCGACGATCGACTGATTTCCCGCAGAATGAAAGAAGTACTCCGTAATGCATGGTAGGTCGTACTTTGTTCGACCTAGAACGAAAACAAGAGAACGAGCGAGAGTAACAATGAGAGATAATTATTCATCGGCAACTGTGTAAAGGAATGCTTATAACAACATTCATCGCTCTCTCGCTTGTCAAAATTTATTCATTGCAACGTTTGAACTGGTGGTCATTGGTATTTAATGTAGCGGTCTACAGGTGATCAGATCACGATAGTTTTGGCCGGCATCCGAAAGATTGATAGGTCAAAATAATTTACATCACCAACTTTTCTATTGGAATATTTAATGAAACTTATTTTCATGTTATAATTTTCAATAAAATGACATGATTAATTTTTCTATTAGTATACTGAAATGAATTCCTTAAGTTTATAATAATTTTTTTTTCTCAGACAAGAAAACGTTTTCAGAAATCATTCCAAAATATATTAGAAATCTGTTCAGTAAGGAAATAAAGCTCATACTATAATAATAATAAATTTATTGTCAAAAAAACAGTACAAACTGCGTATGACCACGTGGAGGAAAAAAAAACTAATTTACTCTCCGGAAGCAAGCAAGGGACCATCCCATCAATTCCGATCAAGGGCCCTAAGGCAGAGGCGGATTAGAAAAAAATTTAGCATAAGTTTCTAGATAAGATAAAAAGTTAGCTGCGAGTTAAATACTAATAGAATGTGAATATGTTTGTAATTTTACGCAAAAAATTACATGTACAAGTTATTATCGAACTATAAATTATTCTGAGTATAGTGTTTAAAAATCATAAGAATTGAAATAACACTAAATTCACGATTTATTGTTACAATAAACACGCCCCTAGACAAAGCCTAGAGAACCTGTATGATAAATCCGCCTCTACCAGAAGGAAAAACCGAGAAAAACCCGGGCCAGAATTGGGCTACAGAATTAATGTACATAACCGTGCCAAAGTTGAGTACACATAAAACTAAATAAATATGAGCCATAAGACACAACAATCATGCAAGAAAATAGTTTTTGAAATTGTTGTAAGTTGTTTAAAAAATACTACAGCAATGGCGTGAGAAACTACAAGACGGATTTAACTTTTATTAAAATCAATAAATTCTTTTACATTGTAGAAGCACTGGTGAGGGGAGGTTTTTAACTCGATTTGAAGAGATTCAATTTCTTAATATCTTTTATATTCTTGGGAAGGGAATTATATAGAATATTACGGTCCTTTTTGGCAAACAGTGGTTGATACTCTAGGGCGATGAATATTACTACTATTGGGAGTATAGTGTTCGTGAACGAGACTGTTTCGTATAAAGCAAGGGTGGTACTTCAGTAATTCGGTCTTTCAAAAAACGACCGTTTCATAAATATAAATGCAGGGAAGTGTTAAGATATTTAATTCCTTGAATAAAGGTTTACAAGTGTTTCGGGGGTGAGATTTACAAATTATCCGAACTATCCTATTCTGAATTCTGAAAGTTTGAATACTCTGACCGGAAATACCCCAGAAGGTAATGCCGTAACGTAAATGGGAGTAAACGTTTGCAAAATAAACGCAACGGGAAATACGTGGACTAACTGCGTTAACTAAGATTCGGAATGCGTAACACAAATTGCTTAATTGGGAATTAAGATTGTCAATGTGACAATTCCATTTGAGGTTGTCTTGAATATGGAGACCTAAGAATTTTGTATTCGTAACAGTTTTTAATTGTATTCCGTTTAAAGAAAGAGAAACCTGGAGTAAAGATTTTGTGATACTATTGTGAAATGACATAGACACTGTTTTGTCAGTGTTTACAATGAGACGATTTGCATGGAACCAAGTCGAAAGGTTAGACAAAACTTTTTGAGCATTGGCGTGTTTACATAGTAAATTAGTGTCATCAGCAAAAAGAATCATTTTGCAATCTGATGTGGGTGATGACATGTCGTTCACATACAATAAATACAGTATAGGGCCGAGAATTGAACCTTGGGGTACTTNGGTACTCCGCAAGTAAGTGGTTTTGTTTCTGAAAGACAACGCTCAAGTATTTTATTTTTAGTATAGGATATTTCGACCTGTTGATATCTATCTTTTAAATAAGTTAGCCATTGATGTGGAAGTCCACGAATGTCTAAAGAATGCAATTTGGAAAGGAGAATTCCGTGATTGATGGCATCGAATGCTTTGGATAAGTCAAGAAAAACACTCTGAGGATTTTGTCCATGGTCTAGAGATATCGTAACATCGTTTAAGAAGGAAAATATGGCGCTTGTAGTGGAAAAGGATTTCCTAAAACCGTATTGATCGTCAGAGATAATGTTATTTTTTGATAAAAAATTTAGAAGACGCTTATAGAACAATTTTTCTAGGATTTTTGAGAAAGTGGGTAGTAGAGATATTGGTCGGTAATTTCCAATATTAAGTTTGTTTCCTTTCTTGTGTAAAGGTTTCACTTTAGCTCTCATAAATATGTTGGGAAACACCCCTTCCGATAAAGAACTATTAAAAATATTAATGAGTGGATTTAATATAACGTGGGACGAAAATTTAACAATAAACTCAGGTATATCATCTATGCCTCTTGAAAATTTGTTTTTTAAGGAGCTGATGATTCCCATGACTTCGCTGGCGTTAGTTTCGGAAGTGAACATAGAATTGGGTATGTGGGTGGATATAATTGGAGGACATTGATTTGGATATATTGAGTTCGTTATTTTACCAACTTCTGAGAAGTAAGAATTAAACAAACTTGCAATGTCCTGAGGATTTGATACGATTTTGCCATCGTTTAGTAAAGAAACATTTTCTTCGCGATTTTCAGTAGTTGACGTGTATTTGTTAACAATATTCCACATGGCTTTCATCCGGTTGTTCGATTTTAGTATATGCCTGTCGTTTTCCATAACTTTAGCTGCATAGACTACTTTTCGGAGAATAGTCTTATATTTACGAAAATAATTATGGAATTCGGGTGGTTGGTTATAGCGTTTTGAAAGATAATATAAACGGCGTTTGTTTTTTGAAGAAATTCTTATCCCTTGGGTGATCCATCTATTGTATTTCTTTGTGTTAATTAACTTGCGTTTTATGGGAAAGCTAGAGTTGTAATGTTTTAGGAATATTGAGATAAATACATTGAATTTGTCGTCGGTGTTTTGGCAATTGTAAACATCTTTCCATGTTTCTTCACGCAAATAATTTATAAATATGGATTTATTTATGTCATTAAACTCTCTTGTAAATTTGTAAAGGATTTTAAGCGGTTTTAGTTTATTATTAATAGTCAATACTTGAGCAAGGTGATCACTGTATCCGGCGATAAACACTTCAGAGAGATACGAGATTCCATTGTTGACTATAATTTGATCTAGCAATGTTTGAGATGAGCCGGAGAGGCGAGTGGGGTCGTTTATCGTAGTAATAAGGTTGAAGGAGTCGATAAGATTCTTGAATCGATTAACTGGTGAATGTGCAGAGTCGTATGTACTCAAGAAATCGATATTGAAATCACCACATATAACGATAGATTTTGTAGATTTATGTGTGATATGTTTTAAAACATTTTCGAAGTTCCGAAAAAATATGTCAAGATCTGATTGAGGAGGTCTATAAATACACAAAACAACAATACCGGTGTCGGTCAGATTAACTGCAGAAAATTCGAACACACTATCTACGCAGAAGTTCTCGTAGCCTGTCAGTGGAGAAGATAAAATATCATTACGAACGTAGATACACGTACCTCCGTGGGGATTTTTGCCTTTAAAATTTTTCCGACAGTAAGAACTTGCAAATAATAATTAGAAATAGCAGTATCGTTGATGTTGTTAGTTGAAACCTAACAGGTTTGAAATTGACCAAATCAGTGCTTTTTGTTGTTTTGAAAGGAGATAATAATCCAATGCATTTTCAAATAGAGAATAAAAATTGGTAGAATATTAATTTAGATTACTAAAAAGTTCCTAGGAACTGAAAAAGAAGCACATAACAAAAGAAATTAAAAGCTGGTAAAATATAATATTACAAGTATAATAAGCAAGAAGTTGAAGAGCGATATATGTAATATGAATCGACAATACACAAATTAATTTAAGAATCAGAATTGAATAACAAGGATGATGATGATGATGATGATGATTATTATTATTATAAAATAGAATAATTATTTCTAGTCATTTCTTCGAACTAGCTTCGATCTAACAAAAGTCATTAAACTTTTTAAATTCAACAAGAATTTCTTCCTCTTCTATAATAATTAACAACAAAAACGTTAATATTGGAAAGTATTAAGAATTATATGTTTCCTTGAACAGAGTCACGTATCGTAGGGTATACGCATCATTCCTTTGAAATAGTCTCACGACATATGTAAGTTTTCACAACATATATTTTGTGACCACTAAAACCATTCACGCGCGATACAGCAGTAAAAGTAAGATTAAAAACCAGATACCGTGTAAAGATAAAAAGAAATTGATCCTTAAAAATGTTAAAAATTCACTCTCCAATACTTTTACGCCTCCAGCAATCTCGTGCATCCTACGCTTCTGGGAGCACCAAAAGTCGATGAAAAGCATCCAGTATCTGAAGAGAACATATCTGCAGACGTTCGGGAGCGATTCATTCCAGCACTTAATTACCAATTAAAACGAGTGTAACGTTAGCAAAACAATCACTTGCTCCCTGGCCCGCCAGCGCATTGCTTGCTGCTCGGTCGTGCTCGAGGATATGTTCGCCCGGGAGTGAGAGCGTTTCACCCCGTTATTAACTGATCCTTTCCCGGGTACGGCTTGGTTGTGTGAGAGTGTTGTTTCGGTGGCGGTTTGTTACGCGCGATGTACAAGAGCTCTTCAAGGGAGGTCTCGAACATCTGATTTCTGTGCTCCATGTAGTTTAAGGCCTACTAAATAGTAGTGGTAAACAGCTGACAGTGTTGAACACAAAATGTTCCGACAATAACAAGTGATGATACAATATGTACGGAAACAAGGCATTAAAATCTAAACAGTAACGGGTCTTTATATCTATCCTACTATTTTCATCGAAGTGATTAATCAAAATTCTGTGAGGTATATATAACCTTTTTGTTTTATTGGGGAAATGCGACAATGTACTTTAACTTCCATACATGTCCCAAAATTTTCAAAATAAGTATTTATTTTAGTAATGAGAATTCCGAGTATTTATTTTGCATGGAACTTCATGATTGGTAATCAACTAGGGATTTATAGTGAATTGCAGGATATCTCCGGCTGCAGAGTAACAGGAAACTTGACGTAAAACTGAAGAAACGCTTGATAAATATTGGAAAGAATAATTTTAGACTAAAAAAATGGTACTGTGCCAGGAACGTAACACAAAAATTCAAATCGATTAATATTCATTGACATATTAAGTTTCTTAAACAAAACTTTTTCTCTTTAATGAAGAACAATAAATTTTCGCAAAGGAAGATTGGACAGGTCAAATACTGTAGACACAAATCTCGATTATTGGAAATTAAATGTTTTGTATTTACATTTAGATTCTGGAAGTAATATTTAAGAATTACATTGTTTTGAAATAAAGGATTCTTTATAAGTTACGTCATTCTGAATTATATCATGATGTTGGATACTCGGATACGCATGAACGTCAAACGTTAAATTACACATTTCAGTACGAAACGATTTGAATTAATTCGAGGATCGTCAAAAAAACGAGGTTTAACAAATTAGTTGTGAGTATGAAAAATAGTAATATTCTCTCCGATAACAATTCCCAGATAAGAAAAACAAGTCGAATTTTTTCATGTAGTCTATTTTTCTTGTGTTACCTCTCTTTCTGTTACGCGTACTTAAGGAGGTTCTATCGGATGAAAAATTAACAATGAAAACTCAGTAAAATTAACTAGTTATAAGTAATGGTTTGAATTAACAATAACTCTCGGAAAAATGGTCTGAGGTGGGTTATTAAATGAAATATCGGTAATTTTATGTCGAAAAGATACGTCAGCTTTTAGATTTAGCATTGTCGCACGTTCACTAGACGCATTTGTTTGAACAAAAAAGAAGCGCGATGTAACGATTTCAATGCATTGAGATATACATCCTTAGTAACTTACGAAGAAAGATTATCAAGAAATAATTTGTTGTTGTTTCTTAATTATAAGACCAAAATATTTCAATTGAACTTAATAAATTTCTATTTAATACCATTTTCATAATATTAAATTTTATATGTATCTTTAACAAAAATTCTCTTTTACAAAAACTTTTAACACATGCCTTATCCATTTCGTGAACTTGATTTGTAATTTCATATTTTCGTAAATTTTCATATTTTACTTGAAAAAAAGTTAGTCAGAACCAAATAATTATTAGTAGTGATAAAAACTATCAGTATATATGAATATTGTTAGCTCCACATATTTTTATATATTTTCATTTTTATTACATTTCATTTTTATTATTTTCCCAATTTTGTTGTATTTTTTACTTCGATTGCACGTAACTAATCATAACATAAGTTGCGAAATCCGCTTTGGCACCTTCAATAAAATATTTTTTTACTATTACAGTTATTTCAAGAGAAGTAAAACCTGAATACACCATCACCACCTAATTATATTATTTTATATTTCATTTATTTTCGGGTGTACTAATTCTTAATGTCATATTTGTCATTTTTGTGAGGTTAGTATCTAAGCAACTATAGCTACTGAATGTATTTCGTATATTTTTCCCATCATATGAGCTTCTTTCCTCCGTAGTTTAATTCTTTCAGTCACCATCTTTCCCTTTCAATAAAACCTTTTCCAATTATTTCTCATTTTAGAAATTTTCCTCACATAAAACTTCGCCACAAAAGTTACCACGCGAGACATCAACAAGCCGAATGACGTGTTCGGCGTTGCCAAATCTGAACGGATACTACGGGAATCAAAGACGTGGAATATTAAATATTCTGTTTTTTTGACCTTTTTCAATAATAATTACTACAGTATTTTTCTGTTGTGGTCTTGAAATAAAAAANCTTCTTTATTTTGGCCTTCATCAGGGCTAGTTGAATTTGCTGTCGCAAGCGTTGCTCCCTGATGAAGGCCCAAATATAGAAGGCCGAAACGTTGGCATCTTATAAATAGGAGTTTTTTTATTTCAAGACCACAACACAAAAATAATTATTAAAATATTGTTCTAGCGGATTTGACCACCGCATTTTTTGTTGAACCTCCTTACAGTGACGATGTTTCTCAATGCAGTACTAGCGGTTGGTTTCATTTAATCACTAAAATGTCTTAAATAGGCATAAAGAGTAATATGTACTCATTGTAATTTCAACTTGAAAAATATAACTCACCGGCCATTTAAATGAAATTCTTGCAATTATGAATGGTGTAATACATTTCTTTTTATGGAGAAAGCACTTAGAAAAAAAAACTTTTAAATAACGATCGAATTGAAAGATTACTTTGATTTGTGGTAATTCATGTCAGCGGACATTAGAAAAATGTACTTTACTCTTTCCGAGGAGTGATGCATAAATGAGGAAGCCATTGCGCTGAACCGCCATGTTTGAACATGCTCTTATGCATTTCAAACGAGTGAAGCGAGTTCCTGGATATTGTTTGTGCTATATTATTAACAGATACAGATACATTAAATCATGTTTTTT
The DNA here is from genome assembly GCA_002313205.1 of Laupala kohalensis. NCBI lineage: Eukaryota > Metazoa > Arthropoda > Insecta > Orthoptera > Trigonidiidae > Laupala > Laupala kohalensis. Next base: position 1,207,748 of record NNCF01126330.1, on the reverse strand, counting down.
CGTCATTGTAAATCTCAATATAGTCTTCTAAAACAATTGCAATAAAAAATAAAGAAAGTTTTTTATACTTCTCAGTGATTTGACTAACTTGGAGCGTTAGTCCCACCTAAAAGAATTCATCTTTTTTAGCGAGAAAAAAACGTACCGCGATCCGCCTCGCTACGTCGCTAGTGACGAGTTGAACGCAACGGCGAACACTTGTTGAGAGCGACTAGCGACTGTCTCCTGCAAAGAAGAAGCTTCCTGGTTAAAGCTGTTCGTTAAAAAGCAATAGGACGCTTCCAAAGCGCGGACGTACGACGTGCCCTCGAAAATTTACATTCCATCTTCCTTGAGTGCACGGAGCCATCTCTTAAAAGTTGCTAACAATATAATCCTCCACAGACAAAGTCATAACAATCTAAGTTTACTTCATTTGTTCCGCGTTTTATCGGACTGTACGTCTTCAGCACGACTTTTATGTTCGAACGAAGTTCATTCTTGCTTTCTTCGTATTAGCGCAAGGAATGGAAACGAGGTTCATATCGTGGCGTTAAGCTCTCAGTAATTTTTAGTTTCAAAGAATTTCGAGAAGGAATGTCAGATACGATAGCCGGATTAATGCACTGTAATAATTATCGACCTCAGCTGCAAGTAAGAAATGACGTATTAGGTGGATCAGAAAACAAAATATAGAACTACATGATCGGTTCGAGTTTCATTCCCAACGTCAGACGGGTTTCCCTTAGGGTTGAAAAAAATAAATGATTCAAGACTTACGATCTAATCATGGACGAATACTATATATTTTGGGCAATTAAGTATTATGGTATTCGTCCATCATAAAATGGTAAGACATAAATTATTTATCTATTTTGTTTATATGATGTACATTAATAGCAGTAGAATTCCTTAAGGTCTCTTTCATCGGAATATATACGATGGACCCTTTCTAACTCTCGGAAAGTAAATTAGCTTATTGATCTCCCGGTGGTCAAATTTTTTACCACTTTTTGAGGTAAATTGAAATAAAAGTAATTTCAAACAAAATATATTTGTTTTGCACTACATTTAGTCATACCAACTCTAGGCGCCTGGTAACGTAGAAGAAATATTTCGCAGTACCAACGTATAGAGGACCATAGGATAGTTCACATCACAAACTCTAAATATTGAACTTGCATATTAAATGAATTTTGACCTCAGCATTCGAAACTACGTATGAATAAAGGTGAGGAGCACTCCACGTTTCTCTTTAAGAACAATCAATCGATAAGCATGACTAATTCAGAATAACTAGCAAATTAAAGTAAGTGCACGCTACATTCTAGTTGGCATAAATGAGTCGGGAATATTATTTAGATCCGATCTTTTATAACTTTTTTAATTCAACATTTCAGGCTATTTAATACGTATATTTTTCGTGTCTTTCTTAAGTCTCTCCTCCATTATATGCAATATGGACCTGTTTACGCTAAAGAAGAGAAAAGTAATTCAAATTCCTAATGAAAGCAAATATTAAATTGACAAAATATATTTGTTTAACCCAAGATGTGAACTAAACTCATATACCTCTATAGGAATTCAAAGAATGGTAATGAGACGAAGAGGGCAGACATTAATTGTATCATTAAACAAATCTAGAATATGACAGATTAATACCGTTGCAAATATTCCGCCACATAAAAGTACCTGAAATCATGAAATATCAACATTTTATACAACCCTAGAATATGTGTCGCAACAAAAATATAATTCAATCACAGTTTTAAGTGTATGGTCTTTCGCAGATTGTGGCCAAATTAATCTTCAGGCAATTTCAAGCGCAATAAACTTTTTTGAGTAAACCACAAAGAGAAGGCATGTTCAGCATTCACTTAGGTGCTTACCAATCTTTTCAGAAAACCACATCGTTCCGCCCTTTAATATCGGGCGGATGTTGCAGTGCCATTGAAGCGCGAGTTATCCAGACATTATAACATCCACACCTCTTTCTGTACTGAGACTTGTACGTCCGGTTGGTTTTTGAATCATCTGTGTTGGCTATAACCTGAATAGCTGGTGTTCGTTGAAATATGTGGTATGATCACATACTGTAATTTGTAAAAACTGATGTCAAGTTCCTTTTCTCTTGCGGTTTCATTCGTGAGGGTTAAACACGAGAAGGTTTCTCTCTACTCGTCTTTCTACAAGAGACTTAATGAACCTCCAGGTTCTCGAAATAGTGAAGGAACACGAGGATCAGTATCGCTTTCTAGGAAAGTACCATTGTTTTTGTTCTTAAGAAAGAACTTGGGACTGTTTAAATTCATGAAGAAATGGTGTCGTATTCAAAATTTATTTTCAATATTCTCCCTTACCGTATTCTGATGAATGAACACCAGTTGTGCATCGTACAGTGTACTCACTTTCAAGTTGTGAATTCAATTCTGTTATGATTTGATATCCCGGCTGCTCGGAATTATGGATAAAATAAGTCTGTCGATCGGTTCCGTTTTTACCCTTTCATCGCTTTCCTTTTACTCATTATTCCTTTACTTTTCTCTTCTCACCATCTTCGATTTCTGGAAGTCCCTAGAAAAATTGGCGTACCTACACCTCATGAGGCCCGGAGCGGCAGAATTTTGGAGGCCCCTACGCTAAAGATTTTAAAGTCTCCCATACATTTGCATGCCTCCTAGTACAAGTCCAATACTCTGATGTATTAAAAAGAATTGAAATTTGAAGTTTATTCATTAAAAATCTCATTAATTATTTAGTTTAAGTTTAAAAATGTTTCGGAAAATATTAATGTTCAAATTTATGAATTAAAATAATATTTGGTGAGCAATTAGGAGGACCCTTACTTTATAAGGTCCGGGGTGGACTTCCCCCTCCATTCCTGCCGATGCATGCAACCACCTAAGCGAAAGTAAATGGAGGAAGGGAGTAATTGCCATTAACAGTTACCTGCATGTAAAGTTTTACAACAAATAAGCTAGATAAAGGAACAAGTATACTACTGAATATATAAACATGGATAATGTGCATAAGTTCCCCTCCTCTATAGCATGCGTATACGTCAAGAGCAAACGACCACCCATATATTTTCTAGGAGCTTAGAAATTAGGCCCTCACAATATCTGAATGTTGAAATATTTTGAAATATATTCTGGATAAATGGGAGATTGAACTTTGTGGGCAGAAGGCGGAAAGTAGCAGTAAAAAAAACCGAGAGTATTTTTATTTATGTAAAATAATATTCCACTGGAATATATTTTTGTGAAATAGCACTTACATGAGTAACAAAATTATAATAAGTTTTTATATAAATCGATTTTTTAATAAATCGATTGAATTGTGATTCATTTTAATATACATAATTGCAATAAAATTCGAAAAACTCCATAAATAATTTAAAATGATCTTTAGTTTCCTGACCCCTGCATAAATAGATGTTATAAAATCGATGGACAATTTGATTATTATTGACATTATTCACGTCTACAATCATAATTAAAGAGAAGTAATTCTTCCGACCTTTTTTATAGACAAGTTTTACTAAATATCGCGATGTTTCAGCAGTTGATTTCTCCCATCGTCAGGTACCTGTACAAAGAAGGTCGGAAGAATACTTTCAATTTAATTTAATTATTTCCTTTTTTCACCAGATGTGTGTTGATTTTACCGTTTACTTCATTTATTTACTGAAATCTCGTCAACTATTTCTGATGCGAATATTTTTGATCAGTTTTCACGCTTCACAATTTAATTCTTGGTTAGTAAGCACTCTTCAGATGTTTCTTTACACACGTTACGTATTCAGTAAATTCATCAGGAAGGGTGAGTACACGCAAATCTCTAAGTGAAAGTTTAAGTCAAATCTACATCAACCTGTTTCAAGTTTTGCCACGTAAACGCTATGGCCACTTATGTATTTCCCACCATTTCTTTCACGTTGAATTGCACGAATCTTTTCTCTTTTTTTTCTTTTCTTTTTTGCTTTCATTCCTTCTGTTGGTCACTTTTTCTTTAATCTTATTCCTCTATGTGTCTGTCTCTCGCTCTCTTGCTTTTTCCGTAGACAACGCCAAATCTGTCTGTTTAGCTTTCCTCAAGTAACGACGTCACTCATACTTATGAGTCACATCTCTATTCCCTCGAGAACCAGCATAAGTTTGTCTACAAATGTAAATTATTACAATGCGTAAAAATATTTCTGTCGTTAAATATTAATCAACTAATATGGACAACCTCTAGTAATAATTGATTTTATATTTTCGGACGAAAACTACTTCAATAATCTCCCCTCAATCAATTTGGAACTGTAACGCCGTAAAGCGTTCTCAAGTACTAGAAAAATGTAATTATTTTCTCAACTATTTTTATTTCTTCATTCTATATTTCGCATTCAAACATCGGGTATTCTTATAGAACATGATACACACTAACTCTTTTACCAGGTTAATCATGTTACGACGAATGAAAATGGTAGACGGGACCGGGATTCGAACCCGGGACCTTGAGCTCTACGCGCTCATGCGCTTACCGACTGCGCCATCCCGTTCGCCTCTCGGGTCCGTCTATCATTCTCATTCAACGTGTGAAACCCAAAGTCCCGGGTTCGAATCCCGGTCCCGTCTACCATTTTCATTCGACGTAACATGATTAATCTGTTACCTGGCGGTGAGGTTCACCGCAATCTAAGAGATTTCTATCTTTTACCAGGGTTAAGATACATAGGTACAAATTTCATACGAAGAAAGAAAGGTACTAAAATAATGACAAAAAAAGACATTTTACCCATCCAATTCGAGAAATCATCTTGTCTAATTCATTGAGATACAAATAAAAGCATGAAATCATCCCTCACCGGAAGAAGGAAAAAATAGAAAGTAAACATATTCCATCGTTCTTAATTTCGAGACCTTATCCTTCAAATGGCTTATTAGTTGCAGTCTGGTAACCGCGTTTACTGAAAAAGATAGGATTTTACAATTTCCATGATCACTGTGAGGTGAGGAAACGTGATTTAAAATTAATTAAATTTTTGACATTGACTCTTGATATTGACTTTTGATATTATTTGTATAACTGGAATAAAGGTTACATGTCATACCTCTCAGAATGATAAAATGCGCTCTAAAAGATTATTGAAAAACTGCAGTAAACGGGGGGTGGGGGTGGATTGTGGGTACGGTTGAATGAAAAGGGTATAAAGATACCAAGAAAGGAAGGTGTTGAAAACATGCGTCCTTTCTCATCTACAGACAAAATTTCACACCTTTTCGAAGAGCCCTAAGAAAAAAGGTGCGCACCTAAAAATCCTAACCCAGCTGGTTACAAATGCATTAAATTGTATCAACTGTTTAAATCGAAAATAAAAAATGTATAAGTTCCTAATATTAAATTCTCTTCTTAATTATTCCTAGAAAATAGGTATCCAGAGAGGCAATTTCATTCGGCTAATTTCTACATTTTGACGTATTCTGGTAGTGAAGATTCTTTTATGAACAAACTAATTAAAATGTAACACATTCAAATTGAGTAATACCACCTACAAAAAATTCACACATTACAGAAATCGCAAGTGATTAACTTGAATCTATTTTTGGGGATTATATCAACGTTCAGTTCAATTGAAGAGGAGCTTGGGCAAAAAATATTTTAGGTCGCATATTCCATTAACAAGCATGAAATCATAAGTAATTAGTGCATATGTCTTTTCCGTGTACCTAGACGTGGAAAAGATGTTTGACAACTTTCGGTCTGTTAAGGTCTGCAAGGGCGCTAACCATGCAACCAACCCCGGGTTCAATTCCCGGCTCGGTGCCATTTTCATCTGGCCGAAAGTTGTCATAAAAAATAAGTGTTCCAAAATTATAAATAAAATCATTGCAAACTTTAAATTTTATCGGCCTTGAATGAATCTTGAATATTAATGGATCGCGTAATCTCTTTTCACATTCTCCTCAATGTCGGATAGAGCCTACTAATTCACGACCCAGGTGGAAACTCGCATCCCTTCATACCATTCGATTACCCTCTCAACCCCTCTCTGTCCGCATCGACGCTTAAGTAATTGGGCAGGTGAAGGAGCACAAGGGAACGCTTTAAAGAATAATTGTGTTACACTTGGCTTGTTAATTAAACAGCTCCTAGTTGTTAGTCCAAGCGTGCTGTTAATAAACTCCAAGCGGAGGAAGAGTGAGGGTGCCGCGAAGGGATCGATGCCAAGGTGGAACGAAGCAGAGGAAGAAACTTGGTGATGAAGTTATTACGGACAATGTTATCGAACGTAGGAGCTACTGCCAAGCTTCAGAGGCAAAACCTACATCGCCCAGATAATGTAGCTCCCAGGCTGTATAAACTCTGCTGGCATCAGTTGCTACCGTAACTGTATCAGTTATAATACACCAACCGTTCTTACTTTGCACTTGGATTTGCCATTCTCATGTCAGTTTTCTCGAAAAACAAACAGACAACGTCGCACTCCTGACTGTCAGCGGTGGACCACTACGGGATGATTTTTATGACCCCAAGGGTTGATCCGTATTTTGCACAGTTCTAAACATACAGATTTTCGAAGATCGAGATACAGCTACTTGTACAGATTAGGAATAGCACAGGACCATTAATTGCATCTGAGAAAATGGGGTGGAGAATGTTAATAATTTAGCCTATGAATGAAGAGGAAGTGAGGGGAAGATAGTTTCACAAAATGAAGACAAAGGGATTAATTAATTTGAATAAATGTGCATTTTTAATTGAAAGCGAAAGTAAATATACAGAATTCATGGATTATGTAACTGAAATTTTTACAATACGGAATGCAGCTAGAAATGGAACGCAAGAAGACCATATAAAAGCGAAGATGAAACAAACATAAGAGGAAAAGTCAAAGTGAGGCAGATGTGGATAGTAAAGAAAAACAAACACAAGACAAAAAAATAAAGAAAGAAGGAGCACTTCATTTTTACAGGGAAAAAGACACCGGTAAGTATATAAGTCTGGTAATAACTTTTTTTGTTATTAAGGTACAGGGGCGTGTTGAACTAGCATATTTGACAGTAAATAAGTAAATACGTTGGAGACAGAACTATGTAATACAAATGCATTTACGTTGATCCCAGAAAAACCTAGTCGTGATTCATCCTCAGGGAGATGAGGCGTGAAGCCTGGCAGGGTTGCAGACGTCCTTGGTGGAACACCCGAGAAAATACATCGCTGAAAGCTTGTCAAAATCCGAAGTGCAAAGTTAAAACGGAGAACAGGAGAGACCAAATTAACTCATCCTGCGCTATTAACATTCATCTGCTATACACGTCCTTTAGGTATAACAATTCTGTAACTATCTCCTGGAAACCACGAACAGCAGAAGGTCAGCTACAAAGATATTTGGCGTTGATAAAACTACCTCAAATTCGAATCTGCAGATGAATGGCTGATGTCCATGTTTTTTGGGGGTCACAAATGGTAATCACTGGTGTAATTATTTAATTCCCAATTACACAAAGTGTATAAGGAAAGTATTGTAATCGGCCGAAAGAAAAGATTTGAGATCTCTTCGGATCTTTGTGAATTGACTCCAGGGGAATCTATTTTTTTTTTTTTTTAGATTTAGCGATTATTTCCAATATTAAGAATTTTTCCCCCGGTAGCCTACGAACAAATTGCTGTAACGAAACGAAGCTCGAGATTTGACTTTGAATGCGTTGCGAATATAAGCCTATTAAGATATTTCATGCAAATCCGTTCTCTATTATATTATGATTTTTTAAAGTTTATAATGTACTGTGATGATAAATATTTTCCAACAGATTGATCTTAGAAATATGTCATCTTGTTTAATAATTACAGTATATAATTATTTCTTTTTTGAAGTGTTTTTCCTTTCTCTTAGTTTTTTAGCGTCACGTTTGATGTTTAGTGCCATGCGTTTTTGTTATGAGTTGCAATCGGAAAGTTGAGTGGGGCAATCCAACTCTCTTCCCTCCCTTTACCTAACCACTATAGCTTCTGGAGCGTGAATTTATAGACTGTATCCAACATCAAATAGAAAGAGGAAAAAAAGATAACGCAATACATTAAGATTAAAAACTCATTCAACATTCATTACAATTCAAGTTTAAAACAATATTTTTGGATTCTGGAATATTATTAATTATGACCTTATTCCTACATATTAAATAAGCGTATCCAAAATATTTTTGTCTAAGCAGCCTTGCGATTGAACTAAATCTTGATGTAAACCTAAAGGAATAGATTCAAGATCAATGTGCGGTTTCTGTTGTGGATTAATTCATTTAATCTGTTTTTGATGGGGGTTATGTGAAAATAAAATTTGGGGATAAACTTATAATATGATAATTATCGAAATAATTATAAATAAAGTGTGGATATATTATTATTAACAAAGTTCTTAATGATGCATTAGCAGTAAAAAATATACATATTTCATTTTATTTTAGGACCGAAGGAGTGATTCTGGTTGTAGGAAATGGAATCAATTGGTGGTCAAAAAATATCTTGAAGACCTTCCCAGTATTCATAATTTGGGGGCCAGTCTCTTCCATTAATAATAATAGCGAACTCACGAAGGATAATGAAGACACTATCGTCATCTCATGGAACTATATCGACTATGTAACTTGGAATCGATTACGTAGATATTACGAGATCTTAATTTAGGTTTCGATGTTTAAGGCCTTCATAGAAGACAAATTACGTTTCAGTAGATTTAAAAATATATTTCTAAATATAGATTGCTGCAAAGGAAGATTGGCAGACCACTCATATCTTTAAAGCACATATTTATCCTTTATAAAATATTGTAGTTTTTCGTCCTTAATCATCCATCAACAATTCAAAATTATAAGAAAATATATTAAATGGGTGACCGGACCGAGGCTCGAAACCGGAACCTTCAGTTCAGTGCGCAAAGACGCTTAACACATCTCCAATTTCATTCAATATAACGTAATCTGTTATCTTGCGGTATGGTAATCCGCTATTTAAGAGGTAATGTGAGTTCAAAATAGTCTTTATAGTCAACTGCAATAATAACGAAATTTACCACGATCCTTAGAGCCGAGATCGATTCACACAATTACATGAACTTTCATAAATAACGATGAAAACGTACAGATTTGCGAACCGGACGACTATTAAAACAAACTTTCAACCTAGTGTCTTAAAAATACTCGTGCTAGGCGACTATATACTTCGACTTATCGTAATACTATAAGGTAAAGGAGGGGCGGATGCTATATTGTTGTTTTCTATTTTTGTAACGTACAGAATTAAAAAAAACTTCTATTATTATACAGTTGTTCAAATCCATTATAATTCAATTTAATTCTGTAACTATTAAAAATCTTGTTTCCAGAACAACCTTTTTTCACGTCTATTTTACTAGCAGGGTCACATGCTGCATACGTGTGGGACTGATGATTAGTGGAGAAATAACATAGGTTTGCCATATTACTTACTGATAATTGTGTTTCAATTCGCAAAAATGTTTTTTTATGATATTAAGCTAAATTAAATTATTCAAATTATAATAAACACGAAACTTATAATGTATAAAATCTCGCAGTGTACAAGATTCAAAACATTCGGTGCGGTCAATATTCAATTCTACAACGTCGTCAGAGTTCATCATAGGAACACTTTCGTCGCAGTTAGAGGATGATTAAATTTTTTTATTTTTGTAAACATAAACAAACAGAACGTAGCAGCGGCATCTGCCCCTCTACACAACTGCGGCATCTGTCCAAAGTGAGGAGTAAGATGCTACCCCGCAATTTTGGGTCATGTGAATGAAGCAGGACAAAATAAAAGGTAGGATTTTAATCCACAAGAACCTGCTCTAGAGTTATTATCGAACGTTTGACGAGTTTCGATCCCCGGTGAAGTGGGGGAAAATCCAGACTAACTCCCAGGTCTACTCACTCTGCTGTGAAATGAGTAGCGGATCTATCCTTGGGTCATAGTGGCCGGAGCGAGATGCCCGCCACATATCCTTCTTCTATTGCCGAGGTCAAGAAATTGCGGAGCTCTACCCTCCGTGAACCTTTTGAACCCCTTAGGCAACTTCGGGGCGTGTTGTGGGACAATTTGATTTTGACTTAGCTAAAAAATCAAGGACTAACTACAATGTTTACGGACGAATAAATATTTAAATAAACTCAGAAAAACTATGAATAAAACCGTGACGACACGTGCAGTCAAGATCAATGTAAGTAAACACAGTAAATTATTTTGTTCGTCGAAAAAAGAGTTTGTTTAGCTAAAATACCCTCGGCGTTATTTTCCCCTATTCTTCGTATGTCCCCAATTTGCCCTATCTCGAAACCTAACCCTATATCCCTTCCTTTTTATACCAGTACGAGTCATCACAAAAACTATTCAATGACATCCATTTCCGCTGTCATCAGCAGTATTTCATCTCACGCAGGGTGAATTCAGAGGTATGGACCACCCGCGGAAATTCAGAGGCTTCATACACATTTAATTATTTTTAGCAACTAAGCGTTGATTGTACTTAATGAAGAGCTTGAATTAAAAGCAAAGTAGGGCTGAAATATATTTTTGTTAAGAGAAATCGTCGTGAAATGAGATAGAGGACAAACGAGTTGCAGAATGGAGTAGCGGATTGGTGTACGGATGTACTTGTGAAATGTTATCTCCCGACAAAAATATTATTGCTGGCAAGTATCTTTTTTTCCAAATACTTCATTATAAAGAAACTGAAGTATGATTTTCAAAAATTAATCTTTGATTGCCGAAATTTCAAAAATGAATTATCATGAAATTAATGTCGTACAATGAACCCAACAACAAAATTATTGACGATTTCAATGCTAAATATGCATATGCAATTCATGTTTATAAGTCAAACCTAATATAAAATATTACCATTTATTTATGTACATCCTATGAAATGTTTCGTATCCTATTTGCCATGACTTTTTGTAGAACATTCTCGTTTATGATGATAGCCGTGAAAGCCTACGTCAATACACTTTATAAGAAGTGAAATATCGACCAAACTGAGATATTTCATTTTGACATAGTGATTTAATGCGTTTTGTGCAAATTTTTATCATAACAATACATAAATGGGACATGTGGGTCACTCTCAAGATTTTTTTTTCTGAAGGAGACCAAGGTATGCACTGGTAAAGAAATTATTTGTTAAAACAGCACCTAAGATTCCTTTTGTATCTTGGATATTTCACCTCGTAACTGCGAAGAGGGAAGTGAAGAGGGAAAAAGGAAAATAGGGAAATAACATTCGCGCGCGGATAATTATTCATTACAAAATAATAATTTTTTGACAAAATAGCTGTTACCAACTGCGCATGACCATGTGGAGGATAATAAACAAATATATACACCTAATCTAGAAGAAAGCAAAGGACAAAAATACAGTTTACACAAAAAATAATATTAAACAAAGCGCATAATTAAGACCACTGAATTCGTCGGTTTTCATTTCACTTTTAGGTTATGTACTTGAAAACAATGTTCTTTACAGGCTTTTTTATAATTATGTTTTTACGATTCTGCCATTTAGAATACACGTCCGGTGCTTCACATAACACAATTTAACTCTGGTGAATATATAAGTGAGCTTAATAGTCAACAATCATGCGAGTGAAGATTCACATCTACTGATTAGCAGCCAACTTTAATTGCTTTTATGCTCTTGTAATTCATCAATATTAACCATACTTCGCGTTTTGGTTGCAATAATCCTTAAGAAGTGTCCTTTGAAATTTCAAATAATTTAATCGTTTACCTTTTCCGATTTTCATGCCACAGACATTCTAAGTAGTAAACTTTTATTAGGATAGATTATTCCAAATAAAACTTGGACAAACAAGCTTCACCGTTATGAAGATATCTTCATTTCTAACTCGTGTACATATTATTCTTACATTCATTTTATTATTATTATATATATATATATATATATATATATATATATAAATGGAAGTGATCGGAAGGGCAACAGAGTTTCACACGGTTGGCTAACTCACCAGCGCTTGCCTAACCGTTGGTTATCCGTGGTTCCCAACGGTGCTCAATGAACAAAACAATCACTGAAGTGCATAAAACAATAGCTGAGATTTAAAATTAAGAACAAATAGCCATGACAGTATATAATTATTTTTTTTCCTTTTTACTACATATATTAGTTACATGTTAAATAATCAAAATCGTTTAATATTTTTATTTTATAATTAATAGTTTTTATATTAATAGTTTCAGTTCAAGGAGAGTGAATACTAGGGTATGGTATGCACAGACCACGGCACATTTTAGGGCCTTTATAAGGCGCACGGGCCTTATGCCCCGCCACATGTATTATTGTATATTTAATGTTATAATAAAGCCCTTTAGAAATTGAAATTGAACTCATCAGCAGGCAACAATAACTGTCACCATATTGATTGAATTCTTCCTTTATTTCGTTTCAATGCCACGGACACATTTTTTGACAAAGTACGCAAAGACATAATAGTTAACCTGTGGCGGACGGGGTTCATCCGGTGACAGTCTCGCGACATGAAAATTACTCAACGCACGACCCTTGTTTTGACCCCGTTGTGACATTTCCGGCAATATGGTCGCGTTGCATCGGGTCCGCTTGCGGCGATTGTCAGCTGTCCGTCCGTAGCAGATCGAAGAACTTCATAATAGCTACTGAACAAGAAATAGCTCAGATAAAGTCGGTTTTAGAATGTAAGAATACGAAAAAGCTAATCGCTTGGTTTGGCATGAATATAGACCCGGAAGGAGTGTGGTAACTTCCGCGTCCTGAAATTAATCTAACTACGGCTTTTCAAATTTTTATTTATTTATTATTATTTTAATACCAATACAGTGGGAGTTTCCACTTTTCTGATGATTACAAAGAAAAAGAAAAAGAAATAACATAATATTGAAACAAAATACAAGTATAAGGAAATACAATTACAAGGAAAGAGAAAGGAACATTACAAAATTGTTAAGGGCAAAACAACGAACTAAACCTGTAAACAAATATAATAAGAGCTACTACAGTGTGGGGTTCTCCTCCAAAAGGGCAGTGTCCGCGCTCTCTGACATTTTTTCCCTTTACTTCATTTATGTATGGTTTTAATTACGTAATTAGTTCTATTCTGGAGGTCGTAGGAGATCTATTGGGAATCTGGAGCGAATTCTAATAAAAGATTCTAATAATATATCTAATAACAGTTTTGCCACCGGTTGTAGATAGACGTGCAAGGAGACCAGGAAAGTGTGTTGAAGAAATGTTAAGACAGCTCTGCAATATGGTCTGGAATGAGAGGGGCAGTTGAGCGTTCGTGATGTACCAAGGAGCATTTACTATAGTTCTGAGGAACGTTTTTTAAAAGTCAAGTAACACAAACCATTTAATTTTTGGGGCATGTTATAGAAAATTAAAGAGAAAAAAGCATGTTACACACACAACTTTTTTAATTTATGTACTAAATTAAAAGGACAACTTTAGAACTTGAATTATGAAAAAGAAGAAATTATGTATTGTAATATTAAATTAAATTCAACCTATAAAACATTCTTGATGTTGATGTATGTCTGATTAAAAATAGCTTAACATCAAATTAATATTGGTTTACGTATAGTACACTGTCGCAAACGTAGAAATCGCAGATCGTGGATTACAAAATAAGGATTTATACTTATGTGTAAAATACAAGTAATGAAAAACACATTAAACTTTGTGTACAATTTTTCTCGATAACACTCAAAAATATACTGCCTTACAAGTATTCAATTCAAATGCTAATTTGCGAAGCTTAAGGTGACTAATATTGATAAATTACTTCTATTCTGAATTATTACAAAAGTTTTCTTTATTGCAGGGTCTCCTTTAAAATACTTGACTAAACAATCTTAAATTACCAACCCCTAAAATTGTGTTTTTATAAAATTTCCACTTCTTTCGTTTCAACTCATTTCAGTCACAACTCATTTCAAGTACACACTCGGGTTCGGATAAAAAATGTAAACGTGTACATTTTCCAACGTTTCAAAGTACATAATATCTTCTCAACTAAACTTATACATCATCATTAGTCATATCTGGGTTGTTGTGAATTTTGAGTTTTTGGTGATTTGTTTGTTTCTCAGTGATTGATGGCAATGCTGAAATTAATATATTGTATTTCCTTAAACGAGTAATGCTTTAAAGTAAATTTATATTCAAAAACTAATTATTTACTACGATATAAAAGTTGTAAAAAATTGGTATTTAAAGGGTTTTTGAAACGAAAAATTCGTCTCATTCCTTTAGGATATAATGGTTAAAACTCAGAGAGACGCTTGTAAGTGACCCGTTTTCCAATTAGAGCGAATGGTATGATGTCTATTTAGCTAGAGTAACCACTTAATAGCACTGAGTCCAGACTAACTTAACAATTTGTCGCTAATTTTTTGCCACTATTTTGTTGCGCAAGAAAAAAAATTGTTGTTCCTGACGTTTCGGAAAATAGTCAGCCTAAGTATTAAGCTGGAGTATCTTCATCTATCTCAGCAAATAATAGAGATATCAAAATGCTGCTTACGGAATGATTTGTTGCTGATATGTTACACAAGAACAAATATTTTCGCTACTCCCGTTTCTGAGAACAGTAGATACTTCAGCTAAGTGTTAAGCTGGAGTATCCACTGTTTCTTGGAAGCAGCAGGAGCAATAAAGTTTTTTCTTGCGTAAAAAATTACTAACAAATTATTTTGTAGGTCCGGAATTGGCGCTTTTAAGTAGATACTCCAGGATAAATGGCATTATGCTATGGACGGTATTGACACTGTAAAATCACCAAACAGATGAAAATGTAACATATTTTCCATTCCATACATTACCTGAATCTTGAAAATGATATCAAATAATCTCTATATAACCGACCTTGCCCTCAGTGACTGACTCATTATCAACTCTGAGACATAAGTACTGATGTGAGAAGAATGAAAATTGGACAGAGCGCTCCTGTTGTAAAGTAATCAATCCAATAAAAAAGGTTTTTCCCATATTTTCATTTTAAAAGGGTGAAATGTGAATTATTACCTTTTTCATTTGTCTCGCGAACTGATTGAGATATTATCTCAGTTGTTATACACAAACATTGTTAATTGAAATATGTAGAAAATATGAATACCATCTTGTCCGGGTTTTTCTCCAGTTTTCCTTCGGGTAGCGACTGATTTGTATGCACAAGTTCTCTAGGTTTTTGCATTGGGGCGGCGGTCTATTGTAATAATTAATCTCGATATTATTAATTTAGAGTTGTTTTAATAGTTACGATTTATAAACAATATATTCCTAATAATCTATAGTTTATAATAATACGTACTTGTCAACTATCTTTTGTGTGTTTTATTAGAAAATTGTTGATTTTCTGGAAGTATTGTAACACGCACCGAACTACTCTTATGTTAAATTCTTACAAAACTATTCTTATGTTATCCGCCTCTGCCTGCGTCCTTGATCATAATTGATGGGGTGGCTTGCCTCCGGAGAGTAAATTAGTTTATTGTCCTCCAGATTTTTTTTGACAGTAAATTTATTTCTTTAAATTTTTAGACCTTTCGGTTTGTCGATATTTTGATGAGTGCAAAGGGTTTAATATGTTTTTAATCTTTTGATATTCGCCTCAACGACTTAGTATACTATTTTCGCAATATCTCAAAAACTAGTTTTACATAAATCAAAACGTTTGTGTGTCCCCGTCTTATACTCCACGGCCCTGAACATATGTGTTCACCAAGAGTTCAAGAATAGTCGCATTGTATGTACCGGTCAGAACCGCGATCAGAACCGGAATGTAACTTCTTGATGAATATGGATGTCAAAAGGAATCGTCGGAGGAAGCGGTCAAGACGAGTTGACAGACACAGTGTCGCCTTCCTTCCATTCACAAGGAGCTCACATCCTTTTTTTTGTTCGTGCTTCTCGATGGATGGTCCGTGTACTGTTACACTTCGTTGTGTGGCGGCGGTGGTCGGGTACAAAACGCTCACGAAGACCCGATGTTCGAAAGAAACTCCCATTGTGACGTGGTGCGAGTCTCTTCTTCGTCTCTTTTTGTGTCACTTGGAGGAAGTATCCCACAGGAAGAGCGGTACAGGATTCAGAATTATCAACGCTATGGACTTATGACGAAAAAATTTCAATTTGATTGTGGCGCGGGTGCGACGA
The DNA here is from genome assembly GCA_002313205.1 of Laupala kohalensis. NCBI lineage: Eukaryota > Metazoa > Arthropoda > Insecta > Orthoptera > Trigonidiidae > Laupala > Laupala kohalensis. The sequence continues at coordinate 1,191,559 of NNCF01126330.1, read as the reverse complement.
ATTAGCTGCACGTGAGCTTTGCTTACATCGTTAAGGAGGTCCTACTTCCGTCAGGAGGTTGCTGACTAAGGAAAACTATACGTTAACTGCACGTTTAGATGGGTGACCGAGCGAGAAAAAAAAGATGGAAATTTTTGCTATGTGAAATGCAAATTTCTTAACGTGTATAGTTGTCAGGAAAAGAGTCTTGGCAGTAATGGAGGCCATGTCCCATCACGAAAAAACGTTCTTTTCGAAGGGTTTAGACTTTTATGATTTTCCTTCTTGCTCTGTAGAGAATACAAAAATAGAAGAAAAAAAAGAGAATAAGTCGTTATATGAGCTGATACTTTCATAATACATTGGAGGGGAAGCTTCCATGATGCATTGTCCTTGCTGAAATAGATGCTTGTAGTTGAAGGATTATTATATTTAAAATAAAGAAATTGATATAAGTATATTCGACAACCTATATTATCGCCTAGAACTGTTACTAGAGAAAACAAAAAAAGCTATTACCCATCCAACATTTATTTAGAAGAACTTACAACATTTGTAAGAGAACTTAGGTTGATCGGTAATAACTTTGTTCCTAACCAATAAATTGCAATTGTAAGACTTCATTAAAACTAAAATTATCTTTTCTCTGGATGTCACTGCGGAGGACAAACACTCTCCGCAGATGTGATTCAAGTCCTCGGAAGTGATATAAAGGGTAGCTGTTTGATTAAAACAGCTTCAAATTATTATTGTTGTTGAAACACCTTATTTTTAAATACGTGTTTTGTAATTAATTTTGTATCAAATATGAAATAGTAACAAATTTACTGAGTAGCGAGCTGTAATTTGCAATGTTTATCATTTCGCTCTATTTTAATTACTACAGTGTTTTTACGCGTTGTGGTCTTGAAATAAAAAAAAACTTCTATTTTTATCATGCCAACGTTTCGGCCCTATTTATTTTGGCCTTCATCAGGGTTACAACAAAAAATTGTGGTTTTTCAACATACAGATAATTACGATATAAACCTCTTATTTTACAATTAAGACTGTGTGTCAAACACCTAGTTGAATCTGCTGTCTTCCTCGTTAAGTCGCACACTTCCTTGTCGCCTGCCGTCACGCAAGCGTTGCTCCCTGATGAAGGCCAAAATAAAGAGGGCCGAAACGTTGACATCTTATAAATAGTTTTGTATTTCAAGATCACAACGCGTAAAAATACTGTAGTAATTATTGTATGGAGATGGTCAAAAAGCAGATTAATATAATGCTCTATTTTAGTTTCTTAGAAGTCAGCCTATTTTTTCTAATTCTTTTAAATTTACGTTTTGCATATTTCCTTAATTTGAAAAAGGTTTCTAATACTTAATATACGTGCGTTCTATTTCTATTACGTTCATCAAAGTCACTTCTATGGATAAAATTCTATTTTAAAACTTTTTAAGCTTGATCATTAGTTTATTGTAATTCAGAATATTAAGAAGAACAAACTGAGAGAAGAGTTTTACCTACTTTTTACTTTTAAGTTAAAAATCTAAACTTTTGTGAAACTAGTGCTAGTTCTGCTCTAACTTTCAGGTTACTCTTCCCTCTACAATAGTTCAAATTCCGACCATAGCCCCACAGACATCCTCAAAATTCGGCTCGAGTTCAAAATGGTGAGTCATAATTGGTAGTGTGATAATGCAGGTCTTATAATTGATTAATATACCACAGAACCACAAATTAGTGCCACAGAACATTATTCTTCCCCAGACATACTAGATTGTACTACTGTAAAGAAGAACACTAAGCACACTGCCAAGTGTATACATACGATATTCTGTAGAATGATCGTGTAGGTCATGATTCTTCCAGAAGTATGTGAAAAAAAGTGAAGTTTATTGGGAGGGTACTCATTTGTCTTTTAAATTCATTCATGGATTCAGTAAATTAGATCTCAAATTAAGCAAAAAAAATTTTTTTTTTCAAAATGGGTTGTTGCTTTCGCAATCGGGGGTTACTTCCTTGCATAGGATGGGAGGGAAGACTTATTCCACCATTTTCATACAAGGTATGTTTGGTTTTATTTAATTTTCTCTTACCCATTCCTAACCTCAACTAATTAGAATGTATCTTTCTAGATGTAAAGTCAGAGTTAAATGTAAAGTGGGTTAAGAGGTGTAATCGAATTTTTTTTCAATATGTAAATACAAGAAATGTGTATTTTAATTTTGAGACGTGTGTGATGATCATAAGACATAAACAAAGCCATTCCATCAGTAAAATATATTTTCAACTACGTGGATTGTGTTAAAAATATTTTCGAGTTAATTAACAATTTTGTTTAAATTCAAACTTTTCACTGCTCTGTCTGTACTGTAATAATAAATTCATAATATTCCATTGGTTTTTTAAATTAGAAAACAGTGATTACCGGCATAATACGATTGTTTAATAGGTCGACTTCAGTGCAAAGATGAAAAAAAAATTGCGTAATTGATCTCTTTTATTATACGAATTTTATCGAGCATATATAATTAGTAAGTTGAAATTTTTCATGTGTTATATTTCATTTCCACGGAGTGTCCCATCAAAATTCGCACTAGGAGATCTCATCAAGTACTTGTACAGAGTCAATAATAAAGTTCAACTCAAATATTTCGTAAAGACATAAAGATATCGAAGTACAATTTTCATCTGGACAATTTGTGAGATAATGTTTGTCTTTTGACGTATTCGAATGATTCCCTTTTTACCAGCAGAGATTTTTAATTTTTTTTTTCTTAAAAGGATCGATATATTTTTAAGCAATCACGATGTGCCTAGTACTAAAATATAATATTATTGAATTTGAAAGAACAAGAACAGCATAATTGTAAATGTTAATTTTTATACGCATGACTTCTAATAGCTGTAGAGAGTACAACACAAATCGCAGAAAAACACAGTTTTCCACCATTGGATTTGTAATTTTGCTTTACATACACGGAGGGGAATAAATTGTTTTCACGGTTGAAGATAATTTTTTAAAAACCTAATATGTTTCAAAAAGCGTGATATTTTTACTATTTTTGCCGAAACGTCGACTTCATTATCTTTTATAAAATAAACAGAGAATGACAAAAATAATTCTTATTCAGAAAATGATCGCTGTTGTGTTTGTGACATTTATTAATTTCAAGCTTCTACATTTAGAATATAATGAATTATTAATATTTTTCGAAAGAACTGCTAAAATCGACGAGACACATTTTTAAGGAATAAAATTTATATTGTCGCACTGAGAAGAATGCCATGATTACGTTACAATTAAATGTAAACGATTAAAACTACTTGTTTAACCTCCAGCAAATGATAAATAAAACCATGTTTTGGATAATCGGTCAGCGGTGCATTTTCGTCACGCGCTTTGTTGCCAATTCAGTCAACAGACTGGACTCACAGCTGACAAAACTATACCAGTCAGTGGAGTGATACGCGCGGCAACAACGCGCATGACTGAACTCCATCGCTGGTCGCTAATTGAATCATAGTTTTATATATCACTTGTTGGAGTTTACACAAATAGTTTTAAACGTTTACATTTAATTGTAACGTGATCATGGCATTCTTCTCTGTGCGACAATATAAATTATATTCCTTAAAAATGTGTCTCATGAAACATATTAGGTTTTTAAAAAATTAATCTTCAATCGTGAAAACAATTTATTCCCGTGCATGTATGCAAAGCAAAATTACAAATCCAATGGTGGTAACTGTGTTTTTTTGCGATTTGCGTTGTACTCTCTACAGCTATTAGAAGTCAGAGGTCTAAAATAAAAAATCCGACAATATGCGGTGACTAGACAGACCCCACAATACACATAACCCTACTACGTTTTCAGACTATGGGTACTCTGTGGAATTGAGGTGTGAGTTGGTGCTCCATTTTCCCCATTTTATTTGCCGTAGAGACGATGTGGCTGCATCTCGGATCGATGCATGTGCAAGTCTCCGTACAGCTGCTGTTACGGGGGCGGCGCCATGGTGTGCGGTTGCGTCTACCAGCGGCTTTTCCGTCACCACACCTTGGCCAGCATGCGTCACGCGAGGGTCTTCGTCCCACACAACCTATGGTGCGATCACCTGGATCTGGCTCTCAATTCCACCTACGACCATCACCATCACTGTTTCGGTAATCCAGACAACGTGCATACGCAACCAGAGACACTGGACCTTGCCTGCAGGTGAGGCCAATAATTATTCGATTCTAAATAATTGTATCCGACCTGATTTTTATTACCACAAGTTTCAAGTAGACATAAATCATTAAAAAACACACGAAACAATAAAATATTAAAACGTATACAAATCGTTTTGGTACTAAATTTGTACCATCTTCAGGTGAAACATCAGTCTGCCTTCTGATACGGACAGCACAAGTATTAGAATGTACGGTAGTTCGCTATTAGAATTATTCAGAAACGGTAAATAAAATTAAAAAATATATTAGCGCATACTTCGAAGCATCATATAGAAAGCACATTTCTTTAATTCTCAGACTCTTTGACTATTTACCCATTGGAAAACATAATGGGATTGAATGTTTATTAAATTAAATAACATCACATTTAATGACAAAAAAATTAAATAAAAACATAAAAATGAAGTAATTTAATATTTAAATGTATTTTTAATATTATATAATATTATTAGCTGAATACTAATGAACTATAATCCAATCTTTACTTCCGGTTCTAGAACAAGAACTAAAAGAATTATCAGATCTCAAAGAATTGGTAACTGATGTTTTGATCTTGATTCAAACATCGCTCAGATCCTTGATTTCTAACATCGTTCTTTAAAAATTAATTTTTAATTTCAGGTACCAGAAGAAGAACACATGCAGAGGAAGTTGTACTCCCCGAAGGTTCATTGGTTTAGGGGGAATTTGCGAGAAAAGAGATGTCAACAATGTGAAGCTACTAATTCATCATCCTCATTCAGATCGAACGAAAAATGGCTACTCGAGGAAAGATTTGTCTGGGGGGTTCTTTACGTGGTGAATATTAATTTTTTATTTTTATACTTATTCAAAAAAGCAAATAAATACTATTTTTATAGAAAAAATGTTTTGACGATTTTTTCTCTAAGAACATCCCAGTATATATTCATCATATTTACATCTCTTGGAAAATTCATTCCACCAGACGACAGTTCATTCCCATGTAACTAGTGAGGGTACCTAAAGAATAGTCAAATAAAACGGTTAAGATGCTTACCTAGGTTCACTAAATATCAGTTTTAAAATTTGTTTTCATTGCTGACTACATCTTAGGATTTGTTTTTCAATGGTCATCCGTTATTTAATAAAAATGATGAAAGTTATTATTACCTCTTAAAATTATATTTTCAAAGATATAATTAACAGACCAAAAAACGAATTTCAATATTATATCTCCTAAAAGTTAAACGTATGTGCTTTAAACCATTCGATATGTATTCTTAACCTTCCGCTCAACGATTGCATGAAGATAACTTCATTCAAAAATTGGAATAATTGACCTCTTGTGCTAACGGAAGTAATTTTTAAATGGCGTAAACATGGTTAAACCTTATTCTGTATGGAAAAATTTCAGGACATTGAATTCAGAAGTGCAAGTATTTAGAGGTAAAAATTTAAATGTGTTGAGGAAAATACATGGATGTATAATTTGAAAACGTTTGTCTTAAGCTAATAATTAAAAGAAAACGGTTTATCAGAGAACGCAGATTGCCTTCATGATTAATCGAGTGTGAATAAATCATGCGCATAAATACGTTTTAAATTACCAATGACGAACTGCGTAATTCATAAACGTAAGCGAAATACCATTTGAATTATTTACATGCGACTTTTCATATGCATCGGCTTGGGTCAGATTCTACACAACATACGAAATTAACTCATCCGTTTAGTGAGAATAGCTGTACATGGACCGACGGACAAACTGGATTCTAAAATCATCTTTTCAGTATTAATTGATACTTCCAACCCATGATCGATTATTTTTCGCATTTACGATACCATTGCTATAGAACACGAATGAAAAAATAATGTATAAAAGTAAACTAGAATCTAAAGTTTCTCCTCCGGGAACTCGGGAGTGTGGGAAATTAGAACGGGTGGCACTTCTTAAATGTAAGTACATCTCGCTTTACATCAGCGAGAGTACATCGCTCCAACTGTAACTACAGTCTTCTTCCACGGAGCTGAGTCTTCAACATTCAGTAAAATGCGAGATCATAACCACAGGTGATTTCTGTACCTATCGATGAGTACTTACAGAATATTAGTGAAGGCAGTAATACCAACTGAAAGTTCCTTTAATTAACCTATACCATAGTTGGATATCGATGAGCCGATACTAGTATCCATTAATTAATATGTCACATTGAATGACAGATTAATTGACAGAATAAACGACAGATTTGGTATTGTCTACTAATACCTGTCATTTATTATCCTATACCAACTGAAGCCAGCGAATTGTATTTTTTCTTCAAAAAAAAAAAAAGGCACAATCAAATCTAGTACGGTTCTAATTCCAGGAAAAACCATTTTTGTATTTTCAGTGTTGTTAGATATTTCTTTTGTTTTGTTAAGTTTGAAATTGTCGGTGTCACGGTGTCACAGTTGCGAGAAGTTACCCCACGAAACGGGGTTTATCTACTGTCTTTGTCTACTACTAACATTGATAACAAGAAAAAAAAAAGATAAAACAAAAGTTATTGTATGAACTTGCTCGTATCATTATACGATTTTTTTCATCTGTGCAAGAAACTATATATTTGAGCTGACGTGGGGATATAATAATCTGCAAATTGCATGGATGGAAATGGCAGTGCAATGTTACCAAATAACAAAAAGGGAATTGTTCATAACTTTCATCCCAGCGAAATGCGGATTCCCAGATATTGTCGTACTGATCAGATGTACCATACTCAACTATGGCACCAAACTCACCAACATCGTAACCATAACCCAATCCAAATTTTATTAAATATGATCCTTACACGACATGAATCCTTATGAGATAAGATTCTCGCCTGCGTTAAATCACTTCCCTCTGATCCTGAGTAACAACAACGCCACATTTACAATTATGCTAAACAGGGTACTGCTCAGAGCCCCATTCTCTTGGAAACCCCATGAACGCAAAAGGATATAAAATATTATTCCATTAACATAAAAATAGTAAACCAACAATTACTTTGATAAAATATATATTTAGTGAATGAAAATGGGTTTATATATATTCAAATCCATAAATTTATATGCAACATATATGTTCAACACGTACACAAAACAGCGAAAAAAGCTGCGGATCCTAAAAAGTGTTCCATAACAGCGACTTCGACAGAGGTCAAAACATTTCGACATCAAACCTAATTTTAAGACATCAAATTTTAATGAAAATAAGAAAAAAAATCATTCTTAATTTTAAATGTTTTCAATGTAATTAGTCTTTCTCTTTATTTTAAACGTGATTACTGATCCCATGCCAACAATTAGACATAGATAAAAAATTGTATTGTCTGTCTATATTTACTAATTAAGTGTTCCATCAATGCAAGGCAGATAATTTTTAGATTCTATAGCAGGCAAAAATTGCAAATAAAGAATATGATATAAATCTAATTAAATAAATAATTAAAGACTTACGACCTTTTATGGATGATTAATATATGGAGCTGGAGGAATTATAAGCCTTTAATTATTTATTTAATTACATTACATAATGGACGTCAATTGTTGTAGGATATGGTATAATATGGTATCAATAGCTCAAAGATTCATAAAACCGAAATCCAACCTTGATCAGTACTTAACCGTCGAGTGAGCGGACACCGTCCTGAGTCCGTCCTCTGTACCCAGTTCCTTCGGCCCCCACCGTAGCTGTCGCCTCCTGAACGCAGTCCGTGACCGCTGGCAGCGGGCGTGTTGCGCGCCGCGTGAGTGCACTGCTTGAGGGCGACGCGTCGCGGTTGCTGCCGTGTGCTCAAGGGAGCCGCCGCCCAGCGGATCGTTTCGCGTGCATCTCGCATACAGAACATGACCTGTCCTCGCGGTCAAACACACAGGGCACAGGGCCATTGCTCCGAAAGCGGAGCGCTGGACAGAACACGTCGGGAATAAAGACAGAGCGTTGTGTCTCTCAGTAAATTCGTGTGCGTTCTAATCAAAGATGTTTTATTAAACACAAATTTGTTGGTATTATGTCAATATTATAACTCGTACCGAACTACTTTTACCGTTAGGAGTATGTTCAAATGTTAAATCCGCCTCTGCTTAGGACCCTTGATCGGAATTGACGGGAAGGTCCCTTCCTTCCGGAGAGTACATTAGTTTATTGTCCTCCATATGGTCATAGCAGTTTGTAACTGCTTTTTTTTTGACAATAAAGTTTATTATTATTAATACATTAACTTCTCAAAAATTGTCTCAATTGAGGCAAATTTTCCTACAATGAAAATAAAAGTCTTTTCATCCCTTACGCATAATTTTTTGTGTGATACCTTCGACATTTATAACTTTCTTAAGTATATAAATAATTATATTTTCTCTTTTAATTACTTTTGTTCATGTTATGATGGAAAGAGATAGGTCGTTTTGTGACGTCACGTTAAGGAGTGGTATGGAATAAAGTGACTACGCGTGACATGGAGTGCTGGAGGTGGGGGGTAAAAATCGTCAAAGATCCCGTGACGTAATTTACGAACGATTCCTCACGTGGTTAAAAATATGGAAAACACATATTTTTAAATAAGAAACAATTCAACTATTAAACGCTATTTATCCTGTTCCATTTATCATCACGTATATTTTGCTCGTGACTTTGTTTCAAATATTGCGCACGATTTCTTAACCAGTTCTTCTCGATCGTTTCTCATCAAACTTCACGCACAGTTTTGGTTCTGATGACAATACAATAAAGTATATTTAAAATTGTTTATTTTAACTAGTTCAATTATCTTAAATTCAATACGTTGTGCGATACAAGATGTTGCTTTACTTTTTCTAGCTTAGCGTATTTAGGAGCTGGACAAGAAAGAAGTCCTGCAAGGAATTATGCACTAAAACAGAATGAATGGGTGAGAAAATAAAAAACTTACATACCGTACACTAAAAAAATCAAGGTTAAAAAAGAATTTTCCTTTTATTTTATTCTGGAGCGAAAAATTTATGAGAGAATAGGTTTGGATGTGAGCTCCAAATTCAGTGGAAGGAAAGGATTTCTCCAAATCTTCCGATGTTACATTCTAATCTTATAGTTGGACACCCAATAGTTGGAAGCAATCCGTTCTTTCTCTGAATTTGGATCTCTCATCCATAGGGTACTCACGCCAATTTTCTCCGAGTACGACACAATTTTAAGAGGATGATTCTTATATCTCAGAGTAAAGCCATCAAGTAACGCATAGAATAACTCAAGTTACATAAAACGTATAATATAAATCTCTTCAGTTTCTAACTCTAAACATATACATCATTGAACACCATCTCAATGATAAGTACAATAATCAGGTACACGTCATTTTATTGTGTTACATCTTTAACATATGAGACATACTTCATGTTTCTGAGAAGCATTTATGTGATATTGAAAGGGATAGATATTAGTGTTATGAGTAGCATGGAGATAGTTAAAATGCCCTGAAGATTGCTGCAAGATATAGTCGTAACGTTGGAACATTCATAAGAGGTATTTGTGTGTACAAGTTAATCGCTCCAGAACTAATTACTTCTGAAATTCAGAATCTTAAGCGTAGGTGTTCGAACTCTCGCCTCCGAGTTAGACAATAAAATTAATATGAAATTATTCCTTAATTTGAACTTTGATTCTCAATATTATCTAAGCAAATATGCGAACAATTGTCTAAACACATAGATAGATCCTATGAAGTTCAGTACAATCGTTCGTGAAGGTCAGACAAAAGTCGAGGTATATCTGATAAGACCATCACACTTCGGCGCAAATGAATTACGGGAGAGTGAACTCTACTCACCCAGGTTAAGTAGATGTTAGGGAATCAGTCCAATCACATGACATCTGGTATTGAAATCTAACTGACAGAGCTTTACCCACTGAGTCACACTCATTTTTCGTATAAAAAATATGAAACTTAAATAATTCACTTAATAACTGTCAATAATAAATTTTGTCAATTGCGACCAATGAGACGATCACATTAATTTTATTATACATTGTAATTTCCGGAAGAGTTGGTTAATAAAATGACAGCAAAGGTTCACTCCCTGGTATTTTGAAAAAAAACGAACAGTTTCATATCGAATGAAACATTACTTAAGAAAAATTATTCATTTTTTATTTTTATTTATTTTATGCCTTTTGGCGAGGTTCAGGCCTTGGGGCCTGCTCTTCCACCAAACCGTTGGTCTTGGCTAAGGAAATTGGGAAGGAGATGTTGGGTGACCGAAATTATCGATCCCAAAAACGTAAGAAATAAAAAAATAATAAGGCGACAAATTAAAACAAACACAAAGAAAAATTCTTGAAGATAATGCAAGGTGCGCAAAGGTTAAAATTAATACAAAAATATCAGTCATCTCCAAAGAAAGAACTTTCCAACGCACTGTCCAATAGCGTAGCTCCGTACGAAAGAACCCTGCATTTCGTAGCGACGTAAACTCCTGTGCGAAAGCACACCAATTCGCTTCGCAACACGGGAGGCGCAATTGCTAACAGTACGGACAATAGATCCCTCATTCGCTTCTGTAGCACTCATATGAGGCAAACATGATTGGAAGTGTTTGCCGCGTCACGTACGACTCGCGGCGTAGCTAAACTGAGGGATGTTAGTTCTTTGTTTATTGCAACTGTTCGGAAACAGCAATTGATGGATAGTCCTTAGATGGGGATACCGTGGAAGCTTTGGAGTAAATTTTCTGAGAAATTTCTTTTATGTTCTGAGTTATTGTTGACGTTGCTTGAGCGGCTCAGGCTACTGAAACTACTCTTTCGATTTTGTCTTAAGTTGAAGAGAGACATTCCGGAAATAAATTTTAGGGAGATATTCCAATGTGACATGACCATTTTCATCTTATGGTTAAAATAAGTGGAGCNATATATGAAAGACTAGTAGTTTCCCATGGAACTACGCGACGTAATTCTAAGAAAATCAGTACTCATTTCTTAATTAATTAAGTATTTTCTTTTCAATCAAGATAATGGAGACGACTATATAGCAACGACATTTTGGAAAGATTTCAGTGCATTTTTGTCAAACGTTCGAGGTATACGAGAAGCATTCATTCCTAGATTTATTTTTTTAATTACCTCAATTATGAGTTTTTATACATTCTTTTCGCGAAATTATGCGAGAATTTGAATGAATTTTTCTTTAATCATGTCCATCTATCTTACAAAACTTTTAAGTCTTATTTTATTTTTTCGGCAGATAATTTCTTGAAATCAAAATGCTGTATTAATACGCTTAATTCTTAATACGTACATTAAGTAAAAACAGTTCGTAACGAAGCAAATGTACTCGGGTATCGATTACCGAACTATACACACACGGCAAAAAATATTGATATTAATTAGTTACGCATGAGTAAGTTAACCAGATAAAGTTATACTCAACATATTGTTGTGAAGGAAATAAAACTTAACACTGGATATAAGTTTTTAAAAAAAAATTTTCTGTGCATTTCGATTCCCTCTAAAATCATCTTCAAGTATTTTTTTTTACTTGACATTTCGACACAAATGAGTGAAAACATACGAATCTACAATTGAGGCGTTCCGAAGCGAACGCGATAATTTTAATTAAAAAAGAAATGTAGCTAAACAAGTTTATTTAACTGTAAAAAATTATGACAAAATGCTCAGTCATCGGAAAAAAACTATGTACCATATCAGCTTGAGTGCACAGTTTAGTAAATGATCACGAACTTTGTAAAGTATCGCGACCTTGTATTTTTAATTCAACTTAGAATTTCTGAAAATTGAATTAAACACGTTCGATTCACAACTCCTCAATTATCTAGGGGTGGATTTCATCTTTGACAATTGCTATAAATTGTAACTTTGGAATATCGCGCGTGTTGTTGATGAACCCCCACAAAAATAAAAATTAAAAAAAACTAGCTACTGTAATAAAATATAAGAACGTGAATCCAACAAAAGTTTAACATTTATTACATTTTATTTGCATCTGAACGCAGGACAAAGTATAGTCACGATTGATTTTATACATTTTTAATCCAGTGTCATAATAGAATTGTTTTAGAACAATCACGTTATAGATAGTTAGTTGTCTGGTTGTGTCAGGTTATCACCGTTTCTAAGTAATGAAGCATTTCTCACTTACTTGAGCATCAAACTCACGACTGGTGGAGCTCACGAACGGGTACAGAAGCGATGTTGCTCGTGTCACAGCTCGGGACGGAATGAATGAAGTAGTCAGAATCAACAACTTTTAGTTGCCACGTTATTTAAGACTAGGTCTGCCGTATGGAGGATATATAGGAGGCTGGCCTTGACTATTATTTAAATGTTATATGATGTAGCAACGTCTGCTACAATTATTTGTCACGGACTCAACATTTGTTCACTAGGCTCGGATTTATTCTTCGAGCGGTGTTTCTTAAGGCCTACTGCATACTGTCCCTTTCCTCAACATAACCCCATTGAAAGATTACAAGGAATAAACAACCCGCTTATTCAGAACCTTTGATATACTTCTAAAACAAATTAATAGCTATATCTTGTCTCACCAAAATACTATTAGGTATACAACAGTAAAAATACCCGGAAAATAAATTTTGGATTCTTCCGTCTTGTGCGTAGTAACTAATGTTCATTTTATTTGTTTTACGTTATTATCCTTCATAAACTGTACTATTTGACAAAAACGTTTGTTTTATACTCTAAAATAAGAGCATTTAAAAGTAAGTCAAGAAAAAAATCATCTTGATGTCACTACAACAAGCACAACTATGTATTCTTCGCATACGACCCACAGACAAGAAGCTAATATAATGAACTCGTCAACATTGACAATGTTTAGTGGCCACGTGTGAATCTCTTGCTGTTGTTCTAAATACGTTCAGTTGACTGAGATAGTTTACAATTTGTATTTATAAGAACAGCAACATATCCACACACCTCTACTTTACGGCATTACCATCACCTTCGTATGTTTTTCACGTACTTCCAGTGTCCATGACCATCTACATAGACGTTAACTCGAGCAACAATGTTCTATTAGAAATAATTGAAAGATCAAACCATTTGCTTAATCCCTACTAATATATGAATGCGAAATACGAAAGCGTGTCTGTCTGTCTGTCACTTAATCGCGACTAAACTACAGAATCGATCATGATGAAATTTAGCAAGGAAGTAGTTATGATGTACAGGATGAAAATAGGCTTACTCTAAATTTTTAAATGTATGAAAAGAAAGATAATAAGTTGACGATAAATCTCGATTAAATCGGAGGGGGGGGGGGAAAATTAGCCGTATTTACTTACGCTGCCTAAACGGTTAGAAATAGATGATAACTATGAGTGGCAATATTGCTCACCTCGACGAGTTTTACAGTACACTCCGTGACGACATATGTCTATCTATTAAGGTTAATTTAAATTATCGAAAAAACGTTATGAAAAATAGAAGTGTTGAAATACTTCAATTTAAGTGAGGAATTTAAGAAGGAAAAAAAAAATCAATCTTGAATCGTTTAGATTTTATAAGCGTTTTAATGAAATGATGCAACTGCGCTGCCGCAGTTGTATCTTGCATCGGAAGCAACCGGGACCTACGAGGTTTCCTGTGAGTGAGTTCGTTGGTCTAACGAGTAAAATAAATTCCGGGCATAGCCGGGTTATCAGCTAGTTTAAAAATAAATTTGATTTCAAAATGAAATTTCGTGCACAATTAATCAGAAATGCATTTTTTTAAAATATCCCTTCTCAGTCATTCCAATTATATTTTTGTGCAGAAAAAAAAATTCATGGCGTATAAAATTTAAAAATAGGTTGAAATAATATTCTGAATATTTATTTTACTTTTAAATTTTAAATAAAAGAGAGTAATAAGTTCATCTAGCGACTTGGAGCATAAATAGAGCACTGAAAGACAACCAAAATATGGAGGACCACCCCAGAAATGACTCTTTCACTATAGAATTTTTTCTCAGTCTATGTTGCAGGCGGAGAAACGTATATGAGAAAGTATGTGAAATGGTTTTACACCACTAGTTCTTTTGTTCAAACAATGTTTCAAACTAAAATCAAATTAACCCGACCCCATTTCATTTGCAAAGTAATAGCATTTTTTTAAAGGTTGAACTGCACTTCTCTAGGGTATTACGACTGTGCAAGACCCCAGTTAATAACGGAACCATTAATGACATTTTTTAAAGCAACTTATCGGTTTAAATGGAAGTAGTAAATTCAAGCGTAATTGAGTGTTGAACCCTCGATTCAATAATTTTACCGTTTAAATTAAAACAGCGTACACAAAAAGTGTTTTATAGAATGACAACCATAATCATAAGTTGAATATTTACTATCGTTTGCTGGATAATAATAGCTGTAAGTTTCACTGCGGTTTATTTTATTACTGATTTCGTTCAATAACTTAATTGCATTGTAAGGTTAGTACAATTAGTTCTTTACGATGTTGCCAATAAACGTTTTTCAATTCAATTCAATAGGGCATTTTACTTACAATATTTACATTCTAAATTACATGTGGCAAGGCTTTAGCCCCTTTACCTTCTTAAGCCCTTTAGTCCCGTGGGTTGTGCGTTACATGCCCTGGTATTCAACAAATAAACTTAGAACTGTTCTTACGTGTATTAAATTTGTGATACGCTTAATAATAATAATAAATAAATTTTATCGTCAAAAAACCAGTAAAAACTGCGTATGACCACGTGAAGGACAATATACTAATTTACGGACAATAATCCCGACGGGGTCAGAAAATTTGTTGTTTTTACTTCAAATATCACAGTTCATGTAGCTAAGACGATGGAAAAATGACCCTCTGAGACTTACAACCGCAGTTACAATACTTCGAACCGAGAAACTATGTAAAGAATGACATTCGGAAGTTGATTTATTTTATGTTTGTTTGAATTGTCTTTTTTCTGTATAACAAAACTTTATTTCATTTTGACATGTCGTTTATCCAGTAAAATCTTCTAGAAATTTCTTTAATTTTCAAAGTTTGATGAGTTAAGATATGACTGATAAATTGTTTATGTATTTCGACGAGACTTTTGACGACTTCACCACCGTGATTCGGTAAAATTTTTCATGTTGTAAAGAATATCTTATAAGCTTCAATCATATTAAATACTGGCAAGATTTACCTTTTCGGGTTTCATTCAGCTTTGTAAGTATAATTATGATTGGCATTAAGCATTTGTAGGTAAAATTTTGCTTACATAAAGAAAGACGAAGTTGCACGAAAATGTCACGAATTGAGATAGCAACGGGGGTGACAGAAAGAACCAGGAAACGGTATTGAATTGTTACCATTCAATATTATTAAAGGTGAACAGTACTTAATTCGAAGTTTATTTGGTGTGATGATTTTACTTTACTTGAAGAAAAGTGATAAATGAGCGTGCTGTGTGGCGCAGGCATCCGGTTCCTTACAACGGGAACCCCATCCATTCAGCGTCATTCACAGTTGGTCTTAAAAATCTCAACGGTTTTCGAGTCGTCGACAAGGACCCAAAGAGATTTCGTTGGAGGCAAATGATAAGTACCAACAATGTCCTGAACGTCCCTTCAAGCCACGTCCAGGGCAGGGTTTCAATACATTTCAATAGTGATTTTAGGAAAGGCGATTTGTCGTATACGTGTGTATAACAGCGACCATTGCCAGGAATAATATTTCATCCTTCTTTTTTTCATAAATCATAGACAATATTAAGTGACGTTCTACCAATCGAAATGTTGTTTTAGAATTGTTATTTTCTCCAGATTCTATTATTTCTAATTTCACGCGTCATTGAATCATCAAATCAGAAATCCCTCAACACAGGATGTCTGAAAACGGCTCTGTGAACTGAAAATACCTGTGAAAAATATAGACATAGGCGAAGAAACCCAAGCTTCCTCAGACGAAGAGTGTTAATTTCAACCTTTTGTAAATAATTATTTTCAATTTTCGAATAGTTTGAAATTTCAATTTCACATAGAGTAGAACTTTTCTTCTCATAAGTATCTTGGCATTGCGCTTTTCGGGTTTCTTCTTATATGTTTGGATTTGGTGATTTTTTGAGGTAATTGTACTCTACTAAGACACGTCGTGAAACATAATTGGTATGACGCGCGTTCCGATATAATCTATATTGCTGGTTCCAAGTAAGAACTGGTAGTACTCGTACGTCACAGAGGGTCATTTTACATTCATCTTAACTACATGAACTGAGACACTGAAGTGAAACTGGAAATTTTCTGACGCCGCCGGGAATCGAACCCGGACTTTCTGTGTAAAAAGTGAGCTCCTTGAGCTACCGAGACTATATATTATAATAGTTAATAAATTTATGGTCAAAAAAATCAATTACATATATTTTCAAAAATTTCGAGAAATGTCAAGGAAATGGTGAAATAATCATATTTGTAACCCCTCCATATCTCCGTAACCGTTGATCGCAGTACTAAAATGTGTAGAACTATTTTCATTGAAAATTTAATGTACATTAATACAACAAAATTTTAGCTCTAACTCATAGTTTCCGTGATATTTGCGAATAACTGATGAAAAGGATAATTTAACCACTTTTCCACCCCCACCCCCCGAAACCCGGTGTTCTATTTCGTGTAACTTTTTTGCACCAAGTGAGAGGAAAGTATAGAACAATTTTGCGTAGGTTAGAACTTTTCTCTTTGAATGTTTGGGCTTAAGCTTAATTGTACTATACTAGATGTTTCGGTAAGGCATTCTAACAGCGCTCACCGGCCCACCAGGATACCGTAACCGTAACCCATGCAAACAGCCCGCGAGACCACGATCAAACCCGGTCCACACACCGCAGCATCGTCTTGGTCGCGAACTGCACTCCAACAGTTCAACCTACATCATATAGCGCACAACACTATCGCAGCGCCTCCTTTCTACTTAGGTATTTGTGTCACCTCATCATTTCTTGTTTTATTCATGTTTCATGTCATTAAACTGTTTTGTTGGCATATCTATTGTTCAACCACACCTCATCTACCTTCTTCATTTTCTGTCATTTGCCTGTACATTTATGGTCCTTCGAACATCACCTCCTTCTAACTGTACAAGGAATTTTACCTAAAAATTTCTGAACACACATCTTACTGGTCAGTAAAGTAAAATATAGTGTATTTACAATTTGGATGAAATACATTATTTCTTATGAGCGGAAAATTAATTTTCAAAAATAAATTACTTTCCGAATCGTTTCAATAGATATTTTATTTAAATTGTATCAAAAAATTGTATTAATTTTTTAAATATTTTTTCTAGGGGTCACTGGATATTCTGAAAAAATATTTGAAGTTTTGTTCGCAGATTTCGTTCTGTCCGTCGTTGTTATCTACGTTGTGGCCACAGGTTAATGCCGGGTCAAGATACTTAAGAACGGAGTCAAGCGAGTTCACAATTTTGTTTCATAAATTACTTTTTTGTTACAAATTAGATTGTCTTTAGCAAATTAGAGTAAAGACAATCTAATTCGTTTTTAATAATTCACAGAAATCGCATACCAATTATTTCACACTAGTACATAGTAATTTCAATATAAAATAAAACAATAATTCGACTTTTTAATGACTTGATTAAAATTATACGATAGAAAGTTATCTCGCTCCAAACTAGTTCAATCACTGAGGAGTATAAATGTTTTCTTCATTTTTATTGTAATTGTTTCATAACACATCATCATGAATTATGATGAAAAATTTTTATTTAATTGCTGTCTATTAGTTAATAGTATCGAGTAAACAATATTCAGGAACTCGCTTGACTAGTTTGAATTGCAGAAGGGCATGTACAATATGGCGGCCAAGCGCAAAGGTTTCCTGATTTACGCACCACACCTCGGAAAAAGTAAAATATGTTTTTGTAACGTCGGGTTACATATAGATAAATGTGGTATGAAAAATACTTCGGAAAATTTATTGGACCAACTTAACTATATGGTCCAACGCAGTAGAAAAATATCCAGATGAGATATCGAAAAACGGCTTTTTTTTCATGATTCTGGAAGGGACTTTGTTCTCGGAAATTACAAATTGAATCATTTTATGTTAAAAAAAATTCCCTTTCTCGATGGCAAATTTAACATTATCGTCCTATCCTGATCTTATTCTTCGTATATCCTTCCGCGAGTGCTGCTACCTCCACCATCGCCTCCATCTTCACATTTACGACAGATTTTCTTAAAACGGAATCGCCGGGTCTAACAAACCTAACATCACCGACTGTGACCGAACAATTGTTTATAATTGTTCATACCCTAACATACTAACATAAACGGTGGCGGAGAGAAGAAAATAGTGCGGAACAATATTTCTTTATAACTATCGCAAATATGAAAAGCGAAGAATACGGCTTATATTTCGGAACCGCAATAATATTTGTAGTATTATGACAAATTATTTTTTCGAACCCTTGTGGGACCATATTCTTAACTTTGGCCAATTTATTAAAAATCAAAGTAAACTTCTATCACTTTCGTGATTTGAAAGTAGGTTTTATTTTGAAAATAAGTGTTTTCTCCATAAGACGCAATGTATTTCTCCATCAATTATAATTGCAAGAATTTCATTTAAATGGTTTTTCAAGTTCAAATCACAACACGTACATGTAATTCTTTATGCCGGTTTCAGATACTTTAGTGATCTAATTCCGTCTTCGCTAGTACTACCGCTGGAGAGCAGTGCGCAGCTGCCAGAAAGGTACCACTATTAAGGATGAAATGGAGCAATGGTCCTGCGGATGGCAATTGTTTTCCCCTTCTCCCGCCGTTCGTCTCCTTCCGGTCAAAGCGTCTCCTTACGTGACAAGAGGTTCTAGGAAACGAGAAACCAACGTGAGACCACCAGCGAAGTCCACCTGGCTTTGGACGCCATTCACCTGGTCTATGTCTTCTCTCAGACGTTACAACGATTCATGACGTAATTGGCGTTTCATGTTTCATCGAAGTTGCACTAAATAACACAAGAGAAAATAACTTTATATAATTTTGTTTTTACTTTCTGATTATACAAAAAGTATATAACATTTTGATCGGTCGAAAAAACATATTTCGAGATATCTTCGAATCTATACAAATTGCTTTCGGGAGAGTATATTTTGAAATTTTGGCGATGATATCCAACGTCATGTATGTCGAAGCCAAACTTGAGAAATGAATTTGAATGCATTGTGAATAGTAACCTATTTCTGAACAGCTCATTTCGACTTTAACAACACTCTAATACCTCCAATTCCGGGTTCTTAAAATTTAAAATTTTAAAAATATGAATACAAAAATTTTAGTTGTACAGGAAAAAGATGGTAAATACATCAGCCACCCAATTCAAGAAGCAACGACTTTCTCCTGTCCAACTATTTTTTATGTCCACGAACGAAGAAATAATCGATGTTCCTTGCAGTGACTTCAGCGCTGTCATAAATGCAGACCAAAGAATCCATGCGCAACGCCAGCGTGAGGAGAGCAGCACCGTCGTCTATGGCGTTGAGCACACCTAAAATATTAAACCTTCTTCCTCGTCGTGATGATTTCAGACGACAATAAAATCGCTTATAGAAATGCGTTAACACGGTGCTTATCACGAAACGTGAGGTCCTTAATATCTCTCGAAGATTACTTTCCGTCCCAATTTGGTTTAGGTAATAGTAACAAAGGAACATTTTTGAAACGTAAAGCAGACCTTGGTATTCATCCAACAGAATGAAGAAAATATTTTTTGTACATGTGCAATTTGATTGGGGGTGACTGAACAGTGGTAGTATTCCTTAGAAGGTTATCCACAAAAGAAAACTTTTTGGTGCTCCCAAAGAAGCGGATTGAATTGGTAGATGAAGGGTTGAATGAAGATGATGAATAGCATGACAAAATAGTGGAACCATGAGAAAATCTACTGTATACCTGGATTTCATTTAGTGGTTTAGTGGTATATTGGTAAGACCACTTGCCTTCAGAATCTCGTGGCGCTTGTTCAAAACCCAGATGATCCAAAGAGAATTTGGTGCAGTGTGGGATGAAGAGAGTGTACGGGAGGATTCCTCGGGGTACTCACGCTTCCCCTGTATTTCATTCCACTGTACCAATCACTCATCATCCACCCGTCTCGTGTCAGTCATCATCATTCGCATCTCCCCTTTGATTAGCAAAGCCACCTTGGTTCCTGAAAACCTCTGACGAGTGGCGGGAAATGACGATGGACCACGGCCTATTGCAGTCTCCTCATAAAATAACGAACGAGTACATCCATATATCCATACAATGCTGCACTACGGTTTGAAAATACCATAATCAAGTCATTTATCATCAACGCCCTCCGTAGTTTCTGGATTATCATTTTTAATAATAAAATAATAATAAGAGCGCAAATTGATTCCATAAATGATAACCAATTTTGTACAATACTTCGACAATAGTTGATACAAAAATTACATATACTTTAATATTTGAGGGTTTGCGATTTAATTGTAATGACATATTAACTGGAGAATTACCACGACAGAGTGTTCGAAAAGTATTTTATATAGTTTTCGCATGCAACTTTACCCAAAATGCATTAGTAAAATTATTGTTCGTAAAGAAATATCTTTCCAGATATTTGCAAATAGTTTGTGTCTGTAGTTGTGAGGTGTTCAAAAGCGATTGTATTGTTCTCTCAAATAATCGTATACGATTTTGTGTGCAATAACGTGTATCTTGAAACATTTGTGGAGAATCCATAGTCATATACTGTTGGAACATTTTCGACACGAGAGTTTGCTTTTTATTCAATAACATTGTGGAATTAAAACAAGTGAAATAAATTAATAACGCTTTTCACAGTTAGAGTGCGATATAACAGATTTGAAAGAAATATATAAAACGAGTCGGGCACAACAAGGATAATATTGTTTTAAACATATTGCATGATACACACCTTCTGCCTTTTCCCAGGAATATAACCAACACGGAAAGTGAAAAAACTCTATGAATGCTGGAATTAGTGAGGCGAACAAAGCCAATTTACCAATCATTAAATGTTTACAGATCAACAGAGGTACACAATTAGTTATTCACCCGATATTCTGGGGGTTAAATCGTGCTCATGTTTATATAACCGATATCAATGGCAGCAAAATATCTAGTTCACGAGTCTTCCCACTCAATTTAACTTCACTCTTCGCCTACATTGTAGCACAGTGGTTTAGCGAAAGTTATTACGGAAAAAAAATCATCTCTATTCTCATTTACTAAACTGAATGGACTAATCAGGACGAAACAGACGGAGAAATATTAACATAACCAATAGAACGCATCCTTCCTCATCAATCTCGAGGAACAAATCCAATCAGATAATTCAAATTTTTGTGAGTAATTTATTGATCTCATTTGCTTCGAACTCATCACCCTCCCTTCTGTTAATTTGTAAACTCATTACAAGCAACTTGCCCACATCGAATCACTCACTCATCAACTGTTCGTCACACTTTACCTCTCCGCTGCTGGGAAGTCGTTGGGTGGCTCGTCATGCACAAGGGATGCAGATAAGGCCGTCGAAATAATGATAGTTTCCTGGGAGAGGCACACGACACTCGTATCATTAAGACTCCAAGGGTGGGGTCCGAGAAAGGGAAGAAAAGAAAATTTAGAGAAGGGAGGGAGAAGCGGAGATGAGAACGTTAAACAATGTCGTGGAGTAGGACGGAATTCAAATTGATAGCAACTAGAGTTACTGAAAAGAATGTTGTTTTTTTTCATAGCTAGCATTTATAATACCAGTATTAACTTTGTATATTGTACTTCAAATTAAGTCAATGCAGTGCTAAACAAAGGTGACCTCGTGGCAACTTGTTTTTGAAATAAATTGATGTTAAAGTAAACTCCGAAACATTTACGAATTTAATGTTCGGAAAGAAATGAGGAAAAGCAGTTGAAACTAAGAAGACAGAAAATACAAAAATTAAGAAATTAAATTTTCTGGGTGAAAAAAAGTAACCTCATGCAACGAATTTGAAGGATTTTCGACTAAAAAGAAGTAAAGAAAGAAGGAAAGAAAGAAGGAAGGAAAGAAAGAAGGAAGGAAGGAAAGAAAGAAGGAAGGAAGAAAGGAAAGAAAGAAGGAAAGAAGGGGAGAAGGAAGGGAAGAAGAAAGGAAGGGAAGAAGGAAAGGAGGAAAGAAAGAAATAAAAAAGAAGGAAAGAAAGAAGGAAAGAAGGAAAGAAAAAAAGAAAGAAAGAAAGAGAAAAGAAGGAAGTAACAAGGGAGAGAAAAAGGAAGGAAGGAAGGGTCTAGGGCGTTTCGCGATCGTGCATGGCGACCCCTGCACGCGAACCGGAACTCGTAGCTTGGGCGATCCACACATGACTACCGGAAACGATTAGCCCTCCATCATTACAGGAGTTAAGGATGCCATTCTAATTATTGGCTTGTGATGGATTACTTCATTTATAATTGGAGGTGATCGATACGTAGCAGGTAGGGAACTAACCATAGAAGTTAATTGAGATATCGAAAACCGAAAAGGATTCGATATTTTTTGTGCTCCTAGAGTTATTTTATTCGTACACCGACCGTGAATTTTCTGATTTTTCACCGAAATATATTTCTAACATGTTTCACTGTACATATGGACATATAATTGTTTATACGCTTCCTCTCTTCATTTTCAGTTTCAAGAATTATCTGCACTAATGATTTTCTATTACTGGAAATGAACCTAATCTAAACTGTATATCATAAGACGTTTTTCTTCGAATTTCTTATAGTTTGTGGAAAACAATGATATATAAATGCCAATGATTCAATCTATGAAATAGACAATTCTGAAATAATCTTTTTCCCATCGAAATACCAATCCTCTCAAACGTAATAATACTAACACAGTTAGCTAATCCTCTCAAACGTAATAATACTAACACACTTACAATGCTGGTACCTGCATTCAATCACGATAGGAATGTATCATCAGGGTACATATGCCTCAATTATTTCCCGCTGTTTTCAATTTACGAATCCTCACATTTGGCTAACAACTGAATCATGTTAATCTTTTTTGTTGTTGTTGTTTTTTGATCTGATGAATTCTGTTCGCTCTACGTATTAACAGAACGTCCGTAAAATAACAACGGATATGGTAACCACAAACAACCACCAGCGTGTGCACGTTTCATAAAAAGCGATTGGACATTATTAATGCCCTTCCACCTGAATATAAGTAAATGTGATCTTGCTTTGAAGTAGATTAGTTCGGAATAATGTAAAATATCCTTTCATACTCATAACATTTCATTGAACAAATCCAGAGGTGATAATCAAAATTTTCCCCCTTTGAAATGTGAATAAACAGCATAAAAAGGAACACTTGTTACAAAAGCATTGTACTTATCTCTTCACCAACGCAAAAGGTAAATCAATAATTATTATTTTCGAGAATAAACGAAATTGTCAGTTTTAATCTTGAATTTTCAGTTGTTTTAATATCTAGAATTTGCCAATTTTTTGGAACTTGCAGTCTTGATAATATGTATTTATCACGCACCTTTTTTGTATTCTATTAAATATAAATGTATTAATATTCTGTAGATATTGTAACAATAAGGTAACTATTGTTTTATGTTTTTGTGCATATCATGATTTTGCCATGGAGTGCAGAAATAATAAATCCACCGTTGTCTGGAAACCCTTCATCTAAATTGCTGGGATGTCTCTTAGTTTGCTTCCTTAAATAATTATTTTTTTATTCTCCAAGTGAGTGTGTGCAGATCTTTTTTATTACAATAAATTTATAGTTAAGAATAAGAAATATTTCATTTCACATTCAAAAGCATTACAACTAAATTTATGAACAACTAGGAAATACTGATCATGATGACTAACTAAACGGAACATTTCAGTTTATTTATCATGATACAGTCGAGAGAGTATTTATATTAAAAACGTATGTTTAGTTGCTTTCTGGCTTTGGAAGTAAATTCATACACTATTTAATCAAATTATAGCTAGTCCTTATGATCCTTCAGTAAGCGAGAAATAGGTCTCCACAATTTCTTGGCCTCCTGGAAAGAAGGGACTGGTGTTACGTAGCAACCCTTTTGAACCCATGGTAAATCCAGTACTCTTTTTGAAGGAGGGTAATTCGTCTACGGTATCAGTATGGGTGTTATGGCACGAAAAGCCCAATGACATTACCACGAATACAATTGCTTGCTTCACTCCGTAACCACAGATCTACATAATAATAAATCGGTTATAAAGTATCAAAGTATTGAATGAATTTTTATTATAATCCAATTATACCAATAAGTCTAACGTAAAAACTAAGTAAAGTCATTTTCTGTAACATGTGGACATCTACGTATTCAAATATTGTATCAGTTTTGATACCTTCTATAATGCTCGCCGTACAAAGTGTGGGGGAAAAAGAGTAAAGACATTATTTTGGTTTACTATCATCCATTAATTGTGTGATTAATTGTGTGTACATTAATTCTGTAGCCTCATCCTGGCCCGGGTTTTGCTCCAGTTTTCCTTCGGGTAGAGGCGGATTTCTTATACAGGTTCTCTAAGCTTTGTCTAGGGGCATGTTTAGTGTAACAATAAATCGTGAATTTAGTGTTATTTCAATTCTTATGATTTTTAAACACTATACTCAGAATAATCTATAGTTCGATAATAATTTGTACATGTAAATGTTTTGCGTTAAATTACAAACTTATTGACATTCCATTAGTATTTAACTCGCAGCTAACTTTTTATCTTATCTAGGAATTCTTGCTTAAATTTTTGAATCCGCCTATGTCTTAGGGCCCTTGATCGGAATTGATGGGATGGTCCCTTGCTTGCTTCCGGAGAGTAAATTAGTTTATTGTTCTCCACGTGGTCATACGCAGTTTATACTGCTTTTTTGACAATAAATTTATTTTTATTATTCCAATTTAAATATATAGAACGACCTTGTGAGTACACTAAACTATTATTAACGCTCACTCGTTAGAAAAACCCGAAATAAAAATTTAGTCTTCTAAATATTAAAATTAAAAACAAGTAAACAACACCGCAAGGCAATAGATAGTTGCAACTGATAATATATAACAAACAAAAGTGCTTGATTTTTTAAGTGAAAAATATGTAAAGGAAAGGAAAATTGGCAAGGATTGGTGGATAGCAACAACATAGGAATAGGGAGAGAGAGAGATGAGACAGAGAAGTGCCTCCGAGAATTTTTTTTTGTTTTGTTTTCCTGCCAAGTGTCACTTTTGTTCAAGGCCCCACTCTTTTACTTCTTTCTTGCTTCGTTCCGACGATTCCCCTCTTCTCCGCATTCTCCACCTCACCCTTTCTATTCCTCCGTTTCACTGCATTTCCTCTTACCTCTGACGTTGGATTCGCATACAAAAATATATTACCTTGCTGACGAACATTTCTCAATGTTCCTTGCTTAGCAATGCAGTAGCTCTTCCGATGTCATTCCGCGGATAGTCACCGATACGTCATCGGTGAGTTGGTGAGAGCGTCACAATATGGTGATAGTGTATTAATGAATTACTGGTAACCTGTGTTTCCACTTTTTTGGATGATTTGAAATGTAAGCGACTGGTAGACTAGGACTCTTGGAACACTAGTCAATAATTAAAATTTCAAGAAAAAATTTTCTGGCTTGACGAGAAAGTATCTTAGATATGTTTTTGTAATCGTTCATATATTATATTGAACATATCACGAATTATATTTGCACTGAAGTATCTTGTTTTATTTCACTGTTTTATCTTTCAATTTAATAACTCAATCGAGAGAATTATTGAAGTCGAATGATTAAATGAGAGATATTGTAAATTACACTGAATGAAATCCAAGCTGTAGTGGTAATTATTCTGTTACAAAAATTCGTCACTAAGGACAAAGCACATTTTTCTCATTTGAGTGATATTTACTGAACGGGTAGTGAATAACTCGCCCAAGTGATTTAATCATTAATATGCGATGGTGTAATTATTAACAAAAACACACACAAATATATAACTTCCAAAAAAAAATGTTTCTTCAGAATAAAGAATTTTATTTTAGGAAAATTATGTTTTCAATATATTTTGAATAACATTGCTCATCAACTATTTTTTATGGAGAACAATAAAAATAATTAGGAGATATAAATATTTCATTTACTTGTAATGATATAAAAAGAAGAAAAATTAATTTGATAAGTCCATCTTGAATATATGATAAACAAGAATGACTCCTGTAATTAATCGGAATTTTAAAAATAAAATATCCGTTGAATAAAGAACATATTCACCCTAAAAAGAATTTTAATTGGATCTGAATCAACAAACTTTTTCTCCAAAGACGTTTACGTAGGCATTTAAGATACATAACCTTTCCTAGTCAGTGCGTCTTTTAGCTATTGGTGGAGCTCGAGAAGAGGAAAGGACAACAGAAGGTATTTAAAGCACGAAAATTTATTTCTCACCTCGCTCCTTAAATTGTTCACTTTCTTCGACAAAGTGGCGTGTATTTAAGCAACAAACATGTTTCAGGAAGTTAAATGAAATGAGAACATTAGATTTACTAAACAGAACAGGTCCAAAATTCTTGAACAAATATCTGATTAACTTCGAAGCAGAAAAGAAGTTTAACTGAAAACAGGCCTATAGTATTCTAGACGTCATTATGAAGAGTCGTGGGACAGGATGTATAGCTCAAACGCTTGAGTTTGAAGACAACGACCTCTCAGTTATACATGTGCAGGCGGTGTAATGAAATTGACTACTTTACATAAGAGGATCGTAACAAAAGAATAGGATTTTCAAAGCACTTTTTATCTCCTGGGATGCACCTTGAAATCGGAAAATGTTATCGTCAAAGACTTGACCACACCTGCTCCCACACCTTACAGCTGCTCTTTGATTGTCAATGGGAAGGGAAAATGTTACATGTCAAAAGCTAGTTAACGCATCGAATCTTCACAAACCAGAGAAGATTAAAACTGAACGAATTTTGTTTGTGACTCGAAGCATCTTCTTTCACCATTCGAAATAAAATTATATTTATTGTAGAAGGAAAATATTGTTTGTTTACCAAATAATTTTTACACTTAAGTCCAAGTGATAAAACGAAGAAAAAAAAGTAGTTTCCTCCAGTTCCATTAGTAGTGAAGTCTGATTACTAGTAGAATATTTTCAAATTAAAATAAATGTAACACGAATCACTTAAGGAGGTATGTTACTCCCCTCAAAACAAGAAACTTACAATCTAAATCTATTCGGGGAGGGTGCCATTATTTTCTTAATATTTCGTGGGAAACAAATGTGAAACGATATAATCATTAGCTGAAAATTCTAGTATCACCTTGTATGCGGAAGAAGTAAAATTCTATATACTAATTCATTTTTGCATATATATCTTCCGTGTACATTCTTCTGGGTGGACAGTTGTCGGATGCGAACGGGAGATGTAGCGATTAGCACTTCTGCTATCAAAGCAGGAATCACGTGTTGTCACCATTTTCACCTGACTGAAAGTTATCGTATTTCATTTCTAGTATATAAAACCTCTACCTCAATTTTCTTTGTCCCTTCTTAATCATACTGTTATTATAACCAAGTCAACCGCTTAGGTCTCTGAAATGATCATCGCTTCAGTTCACCAAACAGTGCTATCAAATAAACATAATCAAATACTGAGTCCCGCACCGATTTTCCCCGCGCACCCAACTCCCTTGTCCTAGCATACCAGCAGCGGCGTGAGTAATAAGGGGGCCTGCCCGACAATGGAGACCGTGTCAAAGGCCAATGGCATGCGGAGGTGACGGTGGCGGAGCGCGGTGGCGATGCAGTGTCGCGGGCGCGGCGGGCGCGCGGACGACCACTATAATTAACCGGACGGTTACATCGCCTCGCGGGGTGGGGGGTGGGGGGTGGGGGCGGGAGTGGAAGGAATGAGTGGGTGGGGGCATTCCCGAGTCCCCTTTCACCCGCCGCCCCCGCACTGCCGCCGACTGCAGCGATTGATGGTCCGTGGGAACAAGGGGAGCACAAAAAAGGAGCAGCGCCGGCCGCTTTTATAATTAAGGAACGAGGTGTAGAGCGACGATCCATCTCCGAGAGGGGGACGCACGGACAAACGAACCGCCGTGGGGAGATCGCGATGGTTGGAGCGGGGGAAGGAATTGGGATTTGGGGTCGCGTGAATGATACTTCCCACTCCTCCGATTCTCATGATGGAAGTTTCAAAAAAGAAGAAATATTGACAAAACCAACTTCCATGATGAATCTAGAGACGTGTAGAAACTACTCTTGCTGCCAGTTTTCGATATGCACTTCAGTGATTTAGACTACTTTAGAAATCCAAGTATTCGAAGATCAATAATGTGAATTCCCAAGTACCCTGATGACGCCTCCCGGTGGTTAGGGACTGCAAAGGTAAACAACAATATCATCAGGCATCGAACAAAATAATTATTTAACAAAGAGAGATTAAAGAGATGAAAGAATGACACATATTCCTGGATTAGCTATTTTCGGAGAATGGATTTGTAGTTCAACTTAAAAAAAAGGTTTTCAAAAGAAATATATTGGTTCTCGTACTTATTAACACTTCAAAAATGGTATCAAAAGAACAATAATGACGTGTTTGTTTTACATACGTCTACAACTCCTACATTCAATTTCATAAATGGTCGGGATTTATTTTTCTATTTTTCTATTTTTTCCTTGACTCCTGAGTTACAGAACAAACCATTCGAATTTACGCTCATCCAATTAGGGGTAGCCCATAAATGGCATAAGAAAACACTCTCTATTTACCAACCACCTACCCTTCATAATGCACCTGTAACGATAACTTTTACCCCACCCCACATAATTATGAAGCTCCTCTATCCCCTTCCCACTATCTTTGTGCAAAAGGGAGGCGGGAATCTCCGATGCACTTACTAATTTGTTCTTCCGTTTTTGCTACGTATATTCTCTGAAAAAAAAAATTTAAAAATCAAAAATATCCTATAAAATAAGCTTTAAAACGCTTTGTTACAAAAGGTTAACTCTCCATAAAGAACTGTAAAAGGTCTTAATGTTGTTCCACTTACTGTTGGTTCATCACTGGGGTTCTGGTCGCGTATCTGAATTAGTATAAAATGTGTGGGAAACTGACATAGTATGGAGCACGAGATGCATCTTCCGACGTTACTAGTTTCCAACGCACAGTTTATTCAGTATAAATCTCCACAGCACATCTGAGCACAAGAAATTTATTGTATGTCATCTCATCTACTTAAGAAATTGGCTAAAGGTGAAGTCGGACCTAACTGACGCAAAGGTAAGTAATTTTCGATACGGTCTTTACACATGTCGACGCACGTGAAAGTTCGACTTCCGAACAACTGCGTTAATCAATTTATTGTCGCACAAAGAATATCGTAAGTAGTTTATGGTACAGACTATCAGTAAAGAAACAAAAAAATTGTTAAAATAAAATATATAAAACAACAGCAGCCCAACTGTGGAGGAGTGTCATTGTGTTCCGATTCTTTGCTTCATTTTTGTAAAGGAAAATAAAGCACAAAAGTAGAACAGTGAAACCAGACAGTATTTGGTCGATAAAACTCAAGCCTTTTCTCTGTATCAATTTTAATTTACTTTCATCATTAACTCCACATGAATCAAAGATTTAAAATATTTTAGTAGAGGAAAATATTCCGATTATTTCTTCACTACGTGTCTGCAGAAAATAGGCATTTATCTTGTTACATATGTGACTCTTGAACGCATTTATTGTGTCATGACATACGCGGTAGAAATATGATCACGATGCTTAAAACTCAATGAATATTCAGAGGCAAATATTATAGTACACGTTTAAAGTATACTCCATTCTATACATTAAATATATAGATACATGAATTAACATAGTTTAACTTTCGTTTATCAATAAATGTGACGAAGTATCACATACGTAGTAACAGAATGGCTGAAATATTGTCTCATGTAAAAAATATTATTATTGTAAAATAACTCTAAGCGCTATTATTACGTGTTGCCCAATTCCATGAAGCGTTATCAGAATATGAAAGTTAATATAATGTTATCACGTATTGTATGATTGTAATATTATGTATTGTACTATTCTAATACGTTTCTCTATTGTGTTATTGTAATGTCATTCTGTATAGTTTGATTGTAATGTTATTACGTCTTGTTATGTTACTGAAACCGACAGCGGTAGTTTAAGGGTACCGTCTTCGCTATCTGGACTCCGTTGAGCGGTCGAGCGTGGGTTTAAACACTGCTTGGCCGAACTAGGAGAGGTTTTCAGCTAGGGTTTCCCTCACTCCTAGACAAATGTCGGTTCGGTACCATTAAGTTCCCCGGCAACCCAACATCTCTCCTTCCCAATTCCCTTATCCAAATCACGGTTAGGTAGAAGAGAGGCCAAATGACTCGAATCTCGCCATAAAACATTAAATAAAAGAAATGAATAAATTACGTACTATATATAAATGTGTCAAAACCCTGCAATACCAATGAGTTGCAGACAAGGCGGTCTAGAGGATCTGGCCGAAATAAATGACAGAAAACCCAGTAATGAGGTTTGCGTTCGTTTTGGACACCCTTATTTCCCATCAATAAGACTCTTAAGCGAACTCTCTCAAGAGACGCCGCCGTCGCTCTCAGATGAACGCTAAGGAAATGGAGCGCCTTTCAGAAGATTTCACCGGAGTAACCCTTCGCTTGATCCCTCATTTCTCACCTGGCGTTAGTTAGAAAATGCGTGTTGAAGGGAACTAATCGATGGTTAAGCAGCCCACTTAGCATGTGAAGTGTATTGAAAATCTAAGAATTAAAACCTGTGAGATAATTAATTTGGTTCTTCTTTGCTTTATTCACAGTACACTTTCTACTAGGTAACAACATAATTGAGGAGAGTCTAATCAAACAGTGCTATTTGAAACGTAAGCAATTTTTCGGGGAACAAAAAAAAGTATAATAGAATCATTTATATTATATACGCTTTAAAATTGGAATTATTTTGTTGCCATCCATCAGACAGGAGAATACGAGTACACCCCTTCTTTCCCAACTCAAGAGAGGTAAAACCAAATTTGATGAAATGTAATGTACATCCTTCATTTATCGGAATTGCATAGTCTTCATTTATCGGAATTGCATTCACTAGTGGGCTTTGGCCTTCGCGGAGGGTAGAGCTCGCGCGACCCCGGCACTAGGAGGAGGAGATGTAGTCAGCATCTCGCTCCGACCGGTTCGACCACAGGATAGATCCTGGTACTCATTTTATAGCAGGCTGAGTAGGCCTGGGAGCCAATCTGGATTTTGAGGCGTGATGAAAATCCCCACCTCACCGGGGAACGATCCCCGGCCATCCGGCCAGCAACTCAATGCTCTAACCACTGAGCCAGGAATTGCATAGTACGGAGCGTATTTTAACAGGATTGAAGTTGATTTTTCAATATTATCCAAGTCAAAGTCAATCTGTAATACAACACACCCGAAAATTGCTCAAGGGGTTCGCGGAGGGTAGAGCTCTACAATTATTAGGCCTCGGTTCTAGAAGGAGGAGGAGGATGAGGAGAAGGAGGAGATATGGCCAAAATCTCGCTACGGCCGGTTTGATCCAAGGATAGACCAGGTACTCATTTTACAGTAGGCAGAGTAGGCCTGGGAGTCAGTCTGGATCTTGAGAAGTGATGAGAGATTCCCTCCCTACCGGAGATCGAACAGTCGACAACTCAGCGCTCTACCCACTGAGTCACCCTCAGTACTAGAATCAAATGAGGGAGAAAATGTGACTGAAAAAAGATATTTGAAAGGACAGTCCTCACTTACAATCGAAGTACTCCCTGTATGACGTGGAAATATTCTCAAAAATAACACCCTGGATGATCTGTTAACACTATCTGTAGGAAGCGTGGAATGTTCTTCTGGGGTAGTCCTGAGTACTGAAGCTTAAACAATACATTTGGTAAAGAAGCTTGAGAAAGTAGTTTAAAATTAGTTAACCGTCTTATTAGTGACGATACACAGACCATAAGATTTTCTCTGCCATCTGTCACGTTTAGAAATTATTCACTTTAGTTCCTACGAAGGAAGGTTACAATTTGATAATATATTTTAAAAGAAAAAAAAACAGGGAACATTCCGGTATTATATGATAGATTGAGGTAAACCCCAAAAAGTAGGATGGTGACCAAAGGTTAACATGTTTCGTATACAGCAAAATACTAGAAATGATGTACAATTTTTGTTAAATTATTTTATTTGATGTCACTTGACATAATTATTTCATTTGATGTCACTTGACATAATTAATTTTTGCATTCACATCACATAAATTGAAGGATATGTAGGTGTTGAGTACGTCAAATATGCGGAAAGATTCATGAAAAAATAATGTAACATCAAATTATTATTTACAAATCATTCGACAGCCCACATTTAACAAACAAAATTTCAATACAAAATTTTCAGAAAACTTTTTCCAAACATTTACGTCATTTCCATACTCTGACACTGCAACAATATAGACACGGAGTGATCAGGAAGTCTATAAGGGTTCACCAAGAAATTAAGACCAGCAATCATCATTCCCAGTAGGTAGAGTCATAGAAATTGATGTTAATTTACTGACGTTAGTAAATTTTGTCCCTTGTTTCCAAGAAAAACTAGAAGACGAAGTACGATGTTTTACTGCCCATAAGTATGTAAGATGAAATGTAACCCTCAATTAATCCTGGATATCGTTATCATTGTCGTGATAGTAACGTGTAAAATAACAGAAAGGTTAAAAGTCCCGTGGATAATTCATGAATTATGGCTATATGATGGGAGACATCTTATAGAATCAATCATGAAATCATAGTTTAATGAAGTTAATTTCACGCAAGGATTCCGGTTTATGAGTAGTTAAGAACCACTCATCTCCGTATTATAGGTCCATTAATGTTCAACGGATGAAAATTAATAACTCTTTCAAAATGCAATCACAATTATATATTGTCAAATTACAATGCAATTACAACGTGCTATTTATATCTCGTAAGGTGTAAAAAGTTACATGTCATTGTACCCAAGAGTCACTTCACGTTACATTGACACTTTAGATCATTATATTCCCATACTAACAAAATTAAGAAATACGACATTAAAAAGCATTTTAAATCTACCTAATCTTAAAAACATAACGTTTCTTCAGCTAATTTGAGTTTCTCAATCATGTCAATACATTTACATGGATGCATGGCGTTAGTTCCACAGAGTTTGGACCTGTAGTATCAGTACTAACATTCTTCACGTCTACCATAATAATTATATAGAAAATATTCTTTTTATCATTTATGTAAACAAATTTTTATTAAATATCACGACGTTCCAGCAGTTAATTATTGTCATCTTCAGGTGAATGGAGTGTATAAACAAATGTGTGAGATTTATCTTGGTAGCAAAAAGAAAACTAATTCCACATACAAATAAAACAATTCCATAAAACAAAACCATTAAAGCAGAAAATCATAATACACAACTATAAGTTTTGAATAAGTTGTCAGTGTCACAAACACATAGAAATCACTTAAATAGCGGTGAACCTCACAGGTAACAGATTAATTATGTTATATTGAATGAAAATGGAATACAGTCCCGGGAGGAGAATGGGATGGTGCAGTTGGTAAGCGCATGAGCGCGCTAAGCTCAAGGTCCCGAGGTCGAATCTCGGTCCCGTCTCCCATTTTCATTCAACATAACATAAATAATTTGTCAGTGTCAGTCAATAAATTCAAAGTGTATTTCGTAAATTTGATGTTTAACATTTCAGAAATCATGCGTTTGTAGTTATTTGGCTCCCGATCTAATATTAAAACATTACTCCAATCTATTGATTGATCTAGATTTTTTTGTATATGTAGTAAAATTTGACTTTTTTTTATTACCAAAATAAATCTAACATATTTGTTTATACTCTACATTCACCTGACGCATGGGAGTATTCAATTGTTGAAACGTCGTGATATTTAATTAGTTCCAACACCTGATGACGTCACAAACCAGACGAGACGACGTGTTTTCAAGATTAAAAAACAACAACATAAAAGGTCATAGTTCTTAAGTTAATGAATCGAAATGGGGACTTACATCTAGTAAGTACGTGTTTGGCGAACACGGGGCCCAGAGCTGAGTCTGGCATTACTTCCACTTACTTGTGCCTTGCTCCTTCCTTTCTCTTTCCTGACCTCCCTTGGTCACCTCTTGTTCTTTTCGATCCCGACGCTATTAAGGCTAGGGTATCTTTCATTTTCCTCATTCCTCTCATTTTTTGTCCTACCCCTCATTTTTTGTCNAAAAAAAAAAAAAAAAAAAAAAAGAAATTGTAGAAGAAAGTGATTTAATCTGAACTTAACTCTCCACAAAACTAAATATATTTTTACTGAATTTTCTTACTTGTTAAAAGTCACATATCATTTTAGGCAATGACGTATAGTGTGAAAAAAAAACTTGTTTGGAACGATTTAAATACAGCGCATGTCACACTTCTTCGTGGAAACGTGATTCCCATTAGTTTTCCCATACGTTAACTCTTAAAATCCATCAAGCATTCCCGCCCGGGGCACTGCACCGCACTCCCATCGCCATTGCCTTCTCCGCTGGAGGAAGGTTGCGCAGGGCAAGGAGAAGCAAACGAGCTCAGCCCTTCCGAGCCCTCATATTTCACGCAAAGCGGTGGGAAATTTGTCTTGGGAGCGGCGAGGTTACTACGCAGCGATCTGCCAGTGCTCTTGAGGTGGGAAGGGTAAAAAACAGTTGTTGGACTTACAGGAGGAGTTTTATAAATTACTAGAACTACGCGGCGTTGTCTGAGAATTGAAAACAAATTTAAACAATTTATGGTTTACTAGGCTTTATGGACAGGTATGGATATTTTTAGCCTATTTTGCCCGGGGATCTTATAGAATAATCTAAATTCATAATGTGTTAATTCCCAAATTTCTTTACTTTCGTGGTATTGCATTTTCACATGAATTCATTATTTCTTGAGAATGGTTACAGAAAGGTTTATGTGAATACAGTGGTCAATAATCTGAATTAAATTTTCTCTTTTGTTAATTAAAAAAAATATTACGACGAAAACCTAAAAAAAACACTCCATGGTACGCGTAAATGAATGTAATTTTGAATTATTTTAAAAAATACAAGCAGAAGGAAAATGCAATTTACACAAAGGTGGAACGCATATTTGAGACCTCTGAACTCTGGATTTCGTTTCGCGTTCAGGATATGTACTTGAAAACAATTTTCTTTACAGCTTTTATATAATTTTGTTTATACGATTCCATCTCGTTGATTACACGTTCAGTGAATTGTCTCCCTCATGTCAAGCAATTGAACTCTGATGAACATATTAGTAAGCTGCTTCGCTGTTAATAGTTATACGAGCGCACATTCACATCTCCTGATTGGCAGCCAACGTTAATTCTTTTTCTGCTTTTGTAATTCATCAACATTAACTATACTTTGCATTTTACTTGAAATAACCTTTAAGAAAAATGGATTGAAATTTCGAATAATTTTAATCTATCTCATTTTTCTATTTCCATTACACAGACATTCCAAATAATTCATTTTTATTAGTATAAACTAGTAGTTTACCTCGTGATAACTTTGTGATTTTGCTTAACTTCTCTTTCTCGAATCACCGTACACATCAAGTAAAATGTAATTAATTAATATTTGTTTCGATGTACACATAAATCTCTTTAATTGCGGTTAACCACATCGCCAATATTAATTATATTATGTTGAATGAAAATGGGAGACGGAACCGGGGATCGAACCGGGAAACCTCCATCTTTGCACGCTGGTGCACAAAAGTTAAATGACAATGGTAGACGAGGCCGGAATAGTGCAGTGTTAGCGCACTAGCGCGAGAAGCAGGTGGTCCCGCGTTCGACCCCATCCCCAATAACTCTGTCCTAATGACTGAGAAAAAAGTTGTTAGTAGTTACAGTGGATTATTAAGAATGTATAAAATGATATAAAATATATTAAAAAAAATTCTCTAATTGTACATTTCATTTTGTTTCCAACTTGACATTATGAAAAAAACATCAATTCATAAAAAATGGAATTCATAAACTCATTCCTGATGAATGGTTGTCAACACAAAACAACACATTGCGCTTACTCACATCTTTTTGTATTAATGTATTTTTCAAGTATGTGACTTACCGAAGGGAACTTGGGAATTATATTCCAATTCAATTTTTTCCCCTCAGGACTTTCATTTCAATAAAACGAGTCTTCAAACGGACTTCCCATCGAGCAGAAATTAAAGAATCGAAGTTACGAAGTTTCAACTGCACTCCAGCGACCGAGCAGTACTTTACGCAGCTGCATGGCCTCCACCTTTTTCCACAGCTATCTCCACACGACCCAGGAGGTCCTTTCCGCTTTACGACAACTTGCAGCCACGTTGTCGAGTCGATTACTCTAGCACTCGCCATCACATCGATTACCTCCCTTGGCGTCATGAATAAGCATCGAAATATGTTAAATCGGAAATGAATACTCCGAAAACAACCGTTCGTTAATACACGATGTCCTTCTCTGGCAGAGAAAAAGAACATCTAGGAATAAAAAAAGATGGTCAAACTTTCGAACGCGTGACTCTCCTCATCACCGCATAATTCAAGATGCGATTTGGCTTCGACGGAATGTGTGACACGGGAAATGAAATGATCTATTAGATACATGACCACTACGCTGTACGGAAAATATTTCGAAATCTTCGGACTGCCATCAAGTCAGCGGCCTTCTTTACATTCCAGGAGTTTGACGCTCTCTTAGTGGTGATGTGGTGGTAACAGTGTGATGAATATCGCTTGAGTAGGTGATGTGGAAGACGCCATGCTAGAATATGGTGAAATACTCTAAAGATTTATTTATCTTCACGTCACAAAAAAAAAGTAGGAGCATTCCGTTACTCATAGGGTGGTTGAAATATAAAAAATATCTCTTCCAAATATAATACACGAAAACAAATGGGAAAACATTAAAAAGAACAATATACAATTATAAACATTCACAAATGAAATAAAATGTTCCTTTAATAGTGAAACATACGATATTAAGGAGCCGCAGAAATTTTTTTTCGAGAATCATTTCGAGCATAAATTTACCAAAAACGTAATTAATGAAACATTATTGAAAATTCAAGATTAGTTCAACATTGTAATTAAAAAAGTAAATAAAAATTTAAAAGATGCTCTTATTAGTTATCAAAGCATTATACATGTTCTAAACGGGAAGTAGAGCATATAAAGTATATTGACAAAATTTCATTTTAGTTTCACATCAGCAAGTATGAGAAAAATAGACTTGAAATTTCCATCCTGAAACGGCAGATAAAGTGAGTGAAGGAATAAAATCATTTTAAAATTCTTCTTTCATAAAATAATTATTCATTAATTATGTGACAACAATAATACGATTCACATTACTCACTGAGTTATCGATTACATTTGAAGTAAAATACTTCCTTATTCTTTAAACAACACTACTTTTGTAACATTTTACTTTCAACTAAATTGTGATCATACGAATTGTTTTTTGAGTCGGCGCTTCTTTGCCACGGTTAGTAGTGCCTGCCTGTCTCCACCTCGGGGAGGTGGGTGCGAACATACTCTGTCGCTATTTCCTTCCTTGTCCTGAATTTTATTTTCACAATCAAAATAAATTCAAATACTACTATTTCTGTCGACCAACGATGAATTTAACCATTGCGAAACATTTGATTCGAACGAAAGACAATTAATTTTCGAAAGACTCAGAACAGGTGAAAATAACGAGCGAGTTTTGTAATTGTTATATCAAAGATTGTCTACTATAATACCTAAGAGTGTAATGACAAAGGCGATGGTGAATTAAAGAATGTCGTATTTCATTGAAATTACATCGATCTGGAAAGGACAAATATACAGCTAATAAATGATATGACAAAAACGTGATTTAACCGATATGAAGCTCAATATTATACGAGTTTGATCTTAAACTCACGTAATAAAAAGTTACGGGCACTTTGCATTAACATAAATCGTCTCTGAGGATCTTCCTTACGATACTTATTCACAGAGACCTACTATTACGAAAGAGTAACCATATATTTGTGTACTATACAATTAGATAAGCGAAACCACGAGAACGTAAACGGAAGTAGAAATCTCAAATTTCGAAGTACTCTAACATAAATTAACATACTTTTAAAGTTGACCATTATTTTCGAAGTTTTATACAGATCATTTAAGGAGTGAAAACTTTTTCGTTTCAAATCTGTACTTGATTTTTTTTTTTTTTTTTTTTTT